>CAXAMN010010502.1:158164-172076 GCA_963970005.1 Durusdinium trenchii
GCAGTGCCCAGGTGCTATCTTTCAGGAACGTTATTGCCCCAGCCCCTTCCCACCACCCCACCCAACCTTGGGTGATTCAGTACGCAGGCACCCAGCTTGATTCAGTACCCAGGTGCCATCTGCCAGGAACGTTATCCCCATCCCACCACCCCAACCCAACCTACTGTGACTCAGTACGCAGCTGCCATTGCCCCAGCCCCATCCCACCAAGTTAGTACCCAGCTGCCATCTCCCAGGAACGTTATTACCCCATCCCACCACCCCTGTGATTCAGTACACAGGTGCCAACTCCCAGGAATGTTTTTGCCCCAGCCCCATCCCACCACCCCACTCAGTACTCAGGTGCCATCTCCCAGGAACGTTATTAGCCCAGCCCCATCTCACCACCCCGCCCAAACTATATAGTATGATGCAATACCCAGCTGCCATCTCTCAGGAACGTTATTGCCCCAGCCCCACCCCACTCAACCTACTGTGATTCAGTACCCAGCTGCCATCTCCCAGGAACGTTATTACCCCAGCCCCATACCACCACCCCACCTAACCTACTGTGCATTTGGTTTCTGAATCGTTGTTTTTTGGGTGCTGAATCGCGGAATGTTGGTTTCTGAATCGCGGATTTTTGGTTTCTGAATCGGACTTTATTCCTGCATTTGGAGATGTTTCAACACAAATTGAAAAACCGTTAATCTAAGGTCTGTAAAGAAACATTCCAGCGGTGCGGTGTTCTTCAGCTTGAATGAGATGCAAGCCCGTTGGTTTTCAAGACACGGAGTCAACAAGACATGTAGATACACATGCTGGTCTTTCTCTTCGAGTTTGTAGGGTGAGTTTCGCCAATCTCAATGGGTGGTGGGAGATTCTCAAGGCTAGCCAGTTCGAACGCACTCACTGAAGGTAGCAGGGTTTTAATGATAGACTCTTCATGACCTTTGATCCAGGTCATTCGCTGAAGAGGTGTCCTGCACCTCGATGCCCTCTGAGGCACATCCACCGGACCTTTTAGGAAGGTGTAGATGCTCAACATACATGCACTAAAGATGGCGGATTTTTTTGACACCAACGGACCACTTTGTCAATTCAGCGGAAGGACCTTGGCTTGCTTCATGTGTTGTTAGATGATATTGCTGATCATGACAAGGATTTGGTTGAGTGGTATTCAACTGATTGAGAACTTCTGAGTGGGAACTGGGAATCCACCCAACTTCGCAAGTGCGGATTGGTTGCCGCACTGCACTCACAAAGCCAGGTGGCTGGGCTGTGAGACAGGCCAAACATCTCTAAATTGACTTTGTGTTTCCTTTCAGATTCGTTTGACTTTTCAATTTGTCAATACATCAGTGTTGATTATATATATATATATAGAGCTTATTTGGATTTGTTTTCGAGGCCCGATCAAAGATCTTCGGAAGCACCTATTGGAGGCCTGTCGCACAGTTCACAGATTGGAGCTCTTTGCAAGAGCTGTGATCAAAAACATTGAGAACAGCAGAAGCTGTGATTTGGACAGCATGAGTAGCAACAAACTGACAAGGTTTTTGAGAGCATTGCTGTAGGATTTGAACAGATTCTCCATGCGGAGGTGTAAAGCACCTTTCGCGTGCTGCTGGATTGGTTTGAGTTGTGAGAGACCTCAAATCTTTCAAGCTTATCATCATCGCCTTCCGAAGCTTATCGACAGAACCGGTGTTCACTTAAAGGAGCACAACTTCCAATCGCGACGACATCTTCCCAAAAGAAAACGTTTTTGCACTTCTAGCCGCTTGGCAGTGGTGACCGTTCCTGGCCTTTCAGTTTGGTATTGAAGGCTCTTCTATGTGAACAGATTTAGAGAGTTGCACAACCAGGAAAGCTAGGTCTTGCTAGCTGGAGTTCCTGTGGCAAGGGCTCCTGCAAGGTATTTGTGGGCAGGTCCGGAATAGCAATTTCACAAGCCAACCATTTTGTAGCTCAGTCTTGCAGCCTCGCTTTCTCTGCCCCACAATGATATGCACTTTCACAGTATCATTGTTGTTTTATGTCAGTCACTCAATCGGTCCAAAAGATGCAGAATCCCTTCTACGTGAACATGCTCCACCCACGGCTTTGCAACGGTGTTCAAAAAGCTGATCTTCAGAGGTCACAAGTTCAATGCAAAGTGATGATACATCGCTGCTTCACCAAAGTGAAGGAAATCAAGTTATAAGCAGTGGAGCCTGACAGCTGTGGGACCTAGCTTGTTCGGATCAATGCAATTCCAGGACTAGACTAGAGAAGTCGGTCAAAACAAAGACAAACTCCAACTTGATTAAAGCTTGATGCGCAGATAGCCCCCTGAGCCCTGAAGCTTCCAAAGCTAGAGAAGATTAGCAAGTGAAACAAACAAAGATTCCCTAAAAATCTAGGAACCAGATGAACAGCGCGAGCTATCCTACGTCCAGTAGCTAGGAGCGAACTCCTAGTAGCGAACTACTCCCTTATCTAGTTATATAAGTAGTAGGCCTACTTACTGTACAGCAACTAAGGAGGCAGTGCCACGGACACCCCCAGTAGTCTTGCTTGTTGCCTTCGCCATGCTTAATCTTTTCAAAAAAAGCTAGCATGAAGCGTCGATCAATCCTCTCATCTCCAAGGCCTGCTGCAGCATGAGCCAAAGGAGCAGCAAAGCCGGCAGCATTGTCTCGTACTTGAACTGGCAAGAGCGAACGTATCCAGTTTCATCCAGCTTTAGCGAAAGTTATGACTGCCTTGCATTCCTGACATCCCACCTTGTAAATGATGTTGTAGGAAATAAAAAATACTTGGGACATTGTCATTTATTTGGGTCTTGCACTTTGCAAGCTTGTCACAGAAGGAGTGGGGTCACGTAGTGCTCTTGCCTGGTGGGCGGCAACTGGCTTGTGATGGGCTGAGTCTTTTGAGCACATTCGATGGAGCACAGTGCAGGAAAGCCCACCACGAATTGATCATGTAACAATGGAACCAGGGTTGATGTCCTCTGTGTTATCACCAGTGAATTATGGTTTTAGCCTAGCAATGTAATTGCGAGTGTAGCAATAGACAGAGTCAGAAGGGGTGATGTGGGAGGGTACACCATTCATTTGCCATATTGGGCCATTTTTGCTCAAAAGCGAACGAGGTGGCCTTCTCAAGACCCACCTGGTCAAGTGGGGAGCAGCTGTTCTGAGCCCTGTACTAGGCCTTCAGCACGACCAGCTGGGCATCTTGTACCTGATCGGTAGAGTGCTGGTAGGCACATTGCTGATCGGGGCAGGTCTGGCTTGGCGACTCCACACATGGTGGGATTCGTGGAGGGGCTTCACCTTGTTTGCTCAGCTTGAGCTGATCCGTGCACAGTGGGAAAGGCTTGCAAGAAAGGCCGTCCGATTTGTTAACCAACGATCGACGGGTGGTTGGAACCGCTGCTGACACCAAAGGCGTCCGCAAGGCCACAAGGCGAGGGAGAATCAGACCAGGAGCTCACACCGCTTCGGGAAGGGGCGGGAACGACCGGAGAGGTGCATAACTAGTTCATCATTATCATCATTGGCGCTCCAAATTCCCACGAAGTTACGAGACATCGCATTCATCAATAGGTCATGATGGGATCAAGTTGTGCAAGCGTTCAAGGTGTCAACAACCACAGGCACAACTACATCTGAGCGAGGTCTAAATCCGGTTGAGAAATCAGGGGTAGAAATCTTTCGGACCAAGTGGGGCAAGCAGCGCCTGCGACTCCAGCGGTCATACGGCTGGCTTTTGCCCGGACAGGCAGTGCGTCACCACCAACCAGAAACTGAGCACAGTGATAGATAGGTCCTACGCTGGATGCAGAAATCGTAAACCTGGATCAGGTAGAGATCAGTCGCATGTACAGTCTACAAGTTACAAGACGCGATTCGTAGATCATCCGAGGCCGGACGTCGAGCCCACGCAAGACCACGCAGGGCTGAAGACCAGTTCCTTGCCCTAGTGTGACTTCAGTTTGTTCGGGCCACACGGACTGTGCCAACTACGAAAAGCGGTGTTTACCAGCAAAGGCTGGAGCGTTTATTCCGTGCATTCAAAACCACGATGCCATATTATATAGAAGCTGCAGACCCGGAGAGATGTGAGGCTTATATGCAGACCGCGCAAGGTGCTTCCCGGTCAGTTTGGAAAAGAGTGCCGGGGAGTGGGATCGGGACGACGGGGCTCCGCCAGTGACTGTAGCTGTTTTCGTCCCACCACTGGTTGTCTGTGGGTGGAGACTGTTTAGCCAAAGAGATCTGAGATCTTGTCCTGTGGTATTGTCACTTGTATTGTCTTCTCACGGTGGTTTGCTCCTGTGCACCAATCCATTTGACTTCGTTGCCTGCATGGGTCTTTTCCAACTTTGTGGGAAAGCGTGGGTTAATTGCGGCAGTGGTTCTCCCAACAATGGGTGTAATTGGTCCGCCCTTCAAAGTCTCAAGCGAGAAGCTTTGCGGACTCTAGATCCCACTCAACCGCAATGACTGGAGAATTTCCGGTGGCTTTCAGAAGTTTGAGATGATGAATGAAGTTTGGGTATGGGGGTTGTGCTCTTTTGCCTCTTAACAGCTGTCCACTTGGGCTTCCATGGGTTGAAGTTTCGTGGCCCCCCAAAGTAGTTCAGGAACTGCGGCGCCCACCATAAGGGGTTTTGATACTTTTGAGGCTGCGCTCTGAGGGCTTCTCATACCACCAATGGCTAAATTGTTTTCTCAGTCTCTTTCTGTCTGCGCTCTGTCTTCCAACTCAGGGCCGAAGATTTTTGTACTTTTTGATCATTGGCCGGTTGTTCGCGGCGACTTCTCGGCTGATGGCTTCGCGCGTAGCGATTGCCCGCTTTGTCGACACACTAATCGTAGTTTGGGCAATGGCGTAACCGAGCGGTGGAGGGAATTCTGCCAGAGCTTTACTTGCTTTTTCTCGGACTTTGTGGCAAAATTTGTTAATTTGTTCTCCATCTATCGAGTTGGGGGATTGCAGCGGTAATCCCGAACTCACCAGATGTTCATGTAGTAGGACGTGATCTTTGTGGGCTTTCTCACCTCTGCTCCAAAAAGGCAGTGATCAAAGCATGCTAGCCACAAGTTGAACTTCTTGGTGAAGACTTTCATCGGGGAGGTTTTCCACAGGTCAAGCTTGTCCCCGTGCTCTGTGTTCTCGATCCAGAATCCACTTCGCGTAGGCCTGTTATATTCGCCAGCCGCGCCGACCGCGCAATCTGTTTGCTTCTTTCAGCTGCGTTGCTTTTTGCTCCGTCAAAGGGTTTCGCACGGCGTTGTGCACCCCGCAACATCGAAGACGCCGTGCTCTGTGTCCTTCATGATGTGTTGTAGGACTGTAGAACATCCTGAGACAACGCGTCCATAGGGATGGTGTTCACTGCCACTACTTCAGCCTTTTGTGCTAAGATAGCTGGCGAAATCCCCCAGTCGGTGCTGGCTTGATCTCCGCAAAGCTCTGGGTCGAAGTTCGTTCATCCATAGTGTGCGACTTGACTTTTGGGAGGTCGCCCAAAGCTGTGACATTCTTGGTTGGGATCCAGAGTGGCGAATGGGTGGGGGCACTTCGCTCATGCGAGGACCCTCTGGTCCGGAGCGGAAGGCTTACTCCCACGCTCGGAACCTGATGAGAGATCATCTGACTCTTGCGAGCCGCAAGGTTGCGGGAGTTGAAACTATTTTCGTCCTCGCCGCCGTTCGACGGATGCCACACTTGGCGCATGGGAGCTGTCAAGATAGGGGAGCCGAGTATATTCTTCTTGCGCCCATTTCCGCCTGAGTATAGTTCAGGGCTGGAGCATTCATTGGCAGGATCTGGATATAATCCAGCGTCCTTTGCGCTCAATAATTTGGGTCAAAGCGGAGAACTCTGGTGCTTGGCGCTTACCTGGCAAGGGAAGAGCAAAGTCCAAAGAGTCGTCTTTGCTGGCTAGGGAGATTGCATTGGACAAAGCGCGGGGAAACTACGAGTTCACATTGCTTCAGCGCAAAAACGCAAACCTGACCTGACCCACTGAGTCATCCTCAACATTATCCTTAACCGCCTGATTTTCCAGACAACCTTCAGCAAGCAAAACGCGCCCCCGTTGAAGTGGGATCTGAGTTTTGGATTCTTCCCATGACCAAGTCGTCCGAACCAGGAAGACCGGTCTGGAGTTGAGGTTTTCTCTCTTCGTCGATTAGTCAAAACTGTGACAAATATGGGTGTTTGCGACGCATGACCGGGCGCAAGAGTGAAGCTATAAGCGGACGTCACAGTTCATTTTTATCTGGCACAAACGCCTGAAGCTTCATTCGGCGGCTTTGTTTTGGCCGCGGCCAACCAAACGTCGCAAAACCACTAGCAATCCCGCGGGCAAGTGCCAGAGTCCGGCAGGTCCCTGCTTCAACGCCTTGCGGACGACTTGCTGCGTTGACGGCTGGAACCCGCCGGGCACTGAGTTGGTACACACAGTACCCGTGCCTACGTGCCGTTGTTCGCTTTGAACGTCACCCACTTGACGTGTTCATCTGGAAGACCTTTCGGGCATTCACCCGCAGCTTCACTTAGCAAGTTGCATGTTTTTGGCCTGTTCGATCGGGGCTTGCACGAAATTTTTCCCCAAAATTGCCAGACTTAGAGTCCGGCGAAGAGTTCTCCATCTCCGCAGGTTGGACCAGATTCAGAGTTTGTGAGGCCTAAGGCCTTATACTTAGCTGAGGTGTGATTCAATATTGCCCATTGTTAATGCAAAACAGTCCGATCTGACTCTGACGCCAGTCTGCTTCTGACGTCTTTGCCGATGGTTGGCTTTAGCAGTGTAATTGAGAGTGTGACAATAGATGGGCCAATTTGGCTCAAGAGCGACCAAGGTTGCCTTCGAAAATACCCACCCACCCACCCACATGGTGGGCTGGCCACGGGAGAAAACTTTGCACCTGAGAGTTCGTGAGGCGCAAGGCCTTACTGAGCTGAGGTGTGATTCACTTGCCCAGCTGTCAATACAAAACAGTCCGATCCGACTTTAACACCAGTCTGCTCCTGACGTGTTGGTCGGTTGTTGATAGACTTCCGCCAACACTCAATCAAAAAGCAGTCTGACGCTGATGCGTCGGCCAATGTCACCTGTTGAGTGGGAGTTCTTCGCACGACAAGTTGGACTCTTCAGCAAAACTTGCAGATGTTTTGCAAGGTTTGGAGGGTAACAAACCTTTATTACTGTGACTTGAAGGTGTGGTGGGCTTTCACCCTGATATCTCCAGGCCATGGATCATTCTGTTGTGCTTGTGGCACATTTTGCGTGTGTGATGAAATTCTTTTTTCTTTCATTGAATTTTCTGCCAAAAGACAACAGCAAGAGGAGACAATTTGGTTTCCTTTGCTTGGGAATGATACAGCCGTGCAATATCACCATACCAACATACTTTGCTTTCTGGAAATGAGGACCCACGGTTTGATCTCCATCTTCGCTGTGGAGAGAGCCTTGACGAATGCGGGCCATGTATCGTGTAAACTTCGAGAGTGAACGTCTCAAACTCTTGCATATTTATCCACAGTTCTTGACCTTTACAAACATCCACCGTGGCAATTCCAGCATTCGAAGATATCTAAGCAGGGAAGCATTCAAACCTGCCGAATCATGTCGTTTGGCTGTTCTATCCAATGGCTTAACAACCTCGCTCAGGAGATCCTTCTGCTTCTTTGGGCCCTGTCACTGCTGAGCTCGCAGCAGATACAACGCAAGGGCGACAGGTGAGCAATCCACATTAGCTGTGCTGAAACGGGTACAAAAAGTGTCTAGTCTAGTTTTTTTGAGCTGTTGCTCTCCATGGTTTGCAAAAATGGCTTATACCTGGCCATTATCAGTTTTCACGTTCCTCTTGTGTTAATCTTGACCAACCCCATGCGAAACGAATCTTTGGTGGTGCCCTCAATAGCCCTGGGTTGGCGAAAAGAGACTCAGATGTTGTGTGTATTTGATCGCATCATCAGCCCGTGTTGTTTGTCAGAGAGACAGCGGTTGTTGCCAGTAAGGCAGACTCAAGTGTCCGCGCGAGAAATTTGATCACGTGGGATATGAGGTTTTAGACAGACTGCACACTGTGCTTCCAATGACCAGGATGGACAACCCTCTCTTTGCTTTGCAGGGAATAAATACGCCCCACCAAAGGCATTGAGTTGAACCTGCTTGAACGCACACATGGAGGTGCATGCAGCATCTTGTAGGTCCATGCTGAAGTTCAAAGGCAACCAAGGACAGGGGTTGATAAGCCCATTGAATTTGACATTGAGCACATCAGTGGCAACACGAGCTATATTTGTTCCAGAGCATCAAAGACCAATTGCTATACCAAACCAAGCAACGAGTTGGCTGCGTAAGAACTGGGTGTGTGGCCAAAACGCATAGGGGCATAGGGCAGCAGCGCGCTCCGTCTAAGCTTGGCTATGATGTTACTAGTTTCCACTGAAGGTCGGGGTAGGAAGTAGTGAGGTAGTGCTGCAAAACCTTTCAAGGAGCATCATGAGCAGCATGTGCCAATCAATCCAGGTAGGTTTTTCAGGTGGATCATTTCTTTTCTACGATTTTTTCTTAACTTTTTGATCGAATTGGTGATTTCTCGAGCGTGAACAGCTGCAATGGCTTTGCTGAGAAATCCAGGCACCTGGCATGAGCGGTGCAAAGTTTACCTGGAACACGGTGCGGCTCCGAGAGGAGAGTCTGTCAATGATCAATGGGTATATAATCTTTGTTTCAATCGTAGCAACCCTTTGAGCTTGTTAGATCCAGGACAAGAAACCAACAAGTTTAACTGCCGTTTGTCATGCAACAGGAATGGTTTGTTGTGCTGCAGTCACGTAGCACTTCGGGCATTACTGTATATTGTTTGTATGTTGTCATTGGTTCAGGCACATTAGTTTTAACGATTCCCAATCTGTTCTGTTTCCCAGGGTTATGATTTTGTCTTTACCAGAGCAGATTGCGAAGGTCTGTGTTGCAGAGATTTCAGTAGACTTGAGTTGCTTCAGAGCTGGTGTGGCCAGCAGCAGTTCCCAATTTTGGTTTGCATATTGGGGATCCTATACGAGCTTGGCTTGACATTGCAGGTCACTTGCTTTTTGGAACAAGCACTTTGCATCCCCTGAGTTTGTCAGGTTCCTGCGGCTAATGCTGATTTGGAGCCCCAATGTGGTCTTTTTCCACTGCGGCTCTTCACCCCAAGGCCCATCACTTTTTTGGTTTTTTCTAGTGGACCTCTTTCTTCAGACTTGTCGTTTGTCTTTCAGGCAGGGCTTGCTTGTGGCCAGGCTTTTGGAAGGGAAACCACATGAGCGCCTACTTGAGGTCACTATCAAGTCGCCTGGCTTGTCTTTGTTGTAGGATGTGCATCGGGAGGTGGTGCATGTTGAGGACCTTAGGGTTGAGATTTGCAGGAGTTTCCACAGGAACAGGTACACGGAAGCGTTTGAGATTTCTGCGACCTTCAAGGTTGGAGGCTCAACAAGTGGCAGCAGAGTAAGTGGCATTGCAATTTACAGGCCAGAGGGTGGGCTTGAACGAAAGATGTGAAATCTATTGACATCTCATATCATTCGAATTCCACGACATCTACACCGTTTTGCCATTTGCCCAAGAAGATACCAGCCTACCAGTCAGGTACCACAGTTTTTGCATGGTCACCCGGTATCCAGGACTTCACAAGAGCCAGCAGCTCAAAAGACAAACCAACAACGCATCTCACACGCTCCAGAAACACTTGGTGGAAAGAAAGCCTTTGAAGCAGCTTTGTAAAGTACCATTATGGTTCATAATTTTGCAGATTCGTTCTGCATTTACTCCGCATGAGTTTCTTTAGTGAACTCTCATAAATAGTACTGTAAGTGCAAGTCTTTGGCTGAAGCTGAAGCGTGTTTTGGCCTTTTCCATACCTTCCTTGTAAGGTTCAACCCTTGAGTGGTGTGCATAAAGGAGCCAGTTTGTATTTGTTGCACAAAGTGCCAGGCGTTCTGCTGCGGCCCTGCAACTTTTTGGCTCCAAAGTTATTTGCAGCCATGATACTTGTAGGGAGATGTCTCTTCATATTTTCTGACATATTGAATCACATGTCATTGCAAGTTTGCTGTGCCTTCTGATCCTTGGGACCTCAGAATTCATTCATGTGCAGCCCAGGCTTCGCAGGGCAATGACAAACGCTGTCGTCAAGCTACCTACATAGCGTTGTGGCCGTTCGTTTGGCTAGCTGCAACATATGATGAAATAACCCTCCGAGGCTTGTCAGGGTCACTACCTCTGACTACAACTAGAGCACATCGAAATATACGAACAAATAGGACACAATATAAACTAACTACATATATATTAAAAAATATATATAAACTATATAACAATATAGTGTATATATATATATACAAGTGCGTATGGCTGGACCATTCGTCAAGTCATGGTCTCATTATATGGACAGCCTGCATGTCAACATTTGATTTCATTTGATTAATCGGACTTGGACAGCTTCAACAGAGGAAAAGATCTGCATAACAGCATTGCAACGGTTCTGACACGTTCCAGGATATGCAAGCCAATCTACGCTCATTCAGTTGCCATGATCAAAGCGAAGGTCAGGGTTGCCCACCCGAAGTGTTTCTGATTCGAAGGTCAACCATGCAATTCATACCTTAGAGCGTTTGGCCCGCAATTCAAAGCTGTCTGGGGACAATGCTGACATTCTAGAATTAGATAGTGAAACCGCTTGAAAAGGGCCTTACCGAAACATGACGAGTCGCTGAAGGGTTTTGCTTTGTGACTCGCAAGTTAAAGACTGACACATTGACTTCATTGTGCAATGTGGTCTTTGAACATGATGGTGGATCCTGTCCTCAAGTGAGGGACGTGAAGCTGCACTATCAGCCGATGATGATGAAGATAGATTGGAGGAGCTGACAGAGATTTGGCCACCTTGACCTCAAATATTTCAGTTTGTTGGCAGATTGTGGAGTCAGAAGTTGGCACTGACCAATGATGCAGTCTTCCCTTTGAGAGAACTGAATGGTGGCTTCCCTTGGAGCAATGGAGCATCTGTCTTTTCCATTGGCATATTGTTGCAAGGCATTTTACAGTGCATTTTGTTGGCTTATCACCTTCACTTCTTTCGAAATAGAGAAATACTGTGAGTCAGGACGATTTAGGCATCGGAGGACAATGGTCACTGGAAGAAAGGCCTGGGCCATGGAACAGCTGGCCCACAGAGAGCATGATTCACCCCAGGGAGTCAAGGTAAATAATCCCAAATTGTAGTTTTACACGTTTGCCCTTGACTGCCAAGGCCCTTTCCAGCATTGCTTGAGTGTTTTCCAGCAAGAACACGAGCAATAGACCTGGTACTTTATTGATTGACGGAGTATTTTCCTTTCCAGCAGCTTGCACTGGGCTTGTTTATTGAGATCATTTTATTCCCTTCGTTTGAAATTGCTGTCGTGAGGCAGCAAGTTGCTGCCCGTATTGAAGCCTCGGGGACGCCCTTGGGTCTCCCAGATGTGGCTTTCGATGCGCCATCCATGGTGCAGGTTGGACACAAGGTGTTTCTGCACCTTGTTCTTGACACTTCATGTTGAAAGACCTCCAGAAATGGAAAGAAAGTCTGATAGAGAGAATGGATGATAATTTGGAGAGTAGTTCACACAGCATATGGCATATGGTCAATGAAGAAGGCAGCTTGTATCCCTTGCGCTCCAGGATGCGTATGATGCATGCATCCAGAAAAGCGCTGGTATCGATTTCATGATGGATGCCATCCTACAAGCTGCAAGGCAGAAGCTGGAGGGATTCTATAAAAGCCATCAGGATCCAAGGAAATAGATGCCAAACCTGCAATTGAGTTCGGTACCTCAACACTTCAAAGGACCTGAATTCATTGGGTCAGGCGAATGGATGCTGAGAATTGGGAGCGTTTCCAGCAGATCCCCTTGCTTCATGTCCACCAGGATGATGCAGCGGCCGGAATGCAAAGAAACCCTAAGCCAGTCGATGATGGACTTGTCGAAATGTTCAAGTTCGGTCGAGGTCTGATTTGCCATTTCGAAAGAGTTCTTTGCCATGAGTCACCCAAATATGAGGTCATGTCAACGGATTTTGGTCATGTGTGATTTTGCCACTGATGGGTTTTCGGTCGATTTCTGTTTGTTGAAGGGTGTTTGGAATAAAGGAAAGAATAAGAAGCACATGCAGGATACATATGTGAAAAAGGGACAGCAAGGGGGTCCGTAACGTCCCCTTTGCATATTACAAGGGTCATTTCGTTCATTCTAGTTTTCCTCTTATATTCTTTTGCCGTCCTCTCCCGAGGCGGTCCACAGCAACCTGTTTGCCCAGACTGAGCCCAGTTGGCGTCCATTGCTTCAGCGGCCCAAGAAGCGGAGACAGAGCTGTGAATCTTGGAGCATGCAGATGCATGCAGTGTTCGCTTTCCTTCGGGGCCACAGGACCTCAAGAGAGTTTTGAATCGTTTTGGCTTTCTTCGTGGCTTGGACTTGCTTGATCCGACAATATTGCAGATGCAAAGAAACTTTCAGTGAAGCCTCAGCAATTTCCCAGACTTTGAACTTACTGCGACACGACAACTCATAGCCGAGGAATTTTTGCACATGGGGACTGCAGCCATGACTTCTGGTCTTGCAGACTTTTTGACTAAGCTTGGCTCGACTCTTACAGCATGCCGTGCAATGTAGAATCAAGAGTGTGCTAGAGTCTGCCACAAAAACGATTTGCGCTTCCAAGACAGAGTTTCTGCCCTTCTCTCAGGTTGGTCTGGTGTTTGTGTGGGGCCAGTTAAGCCTCCACCAGGCAATGAGGCCTGAGTCACTCATTTCCTTGTTTTGGACAAGAAGTGTCTTTTGCTGACGTGACATGTCTTGCCGGGAAGTCACGCCACAGCTTTGCAGGTGGGGTATGAAGTTCAAATGTGCAGCGCACAAGCAAAACACATACATACATATATGATCTATGCATCCTATGCTCTTTGGATTCGGTTTGCACTTGTGTGCTCCAAATCTACCACTAGTGCTTTGGTTGGATAGTTGCTGTGGCAGGACTTGCTGAAGCACGTGAATCTCGATCCGGCGGCAGAGAAGGAGTGTGTGGCTGTGATGATGAACATTTTTCTATTCTAGCAAGGGAGACGTTCCATTGCCATAATGTTCCAGATGTGGCAAGTATTGACTACACCAGTTGGAGGACCAGATGCAGATTGATGCTCTCTTGTCCGAAACTGGCGGACTGGTTCCCAGACCTCCGACATTTCCACTGGCCTATGTCAACGTCGTTTTCAACGTCAATGAGGCAAACAAATGTGGTTCGATGTCAGTACTTGTAGAGTGGGTGGGTGCCTTGAAAAGTGTGAGGGAGGATGGTGGGGACAACGAGAACTACTGTACTACCGTAGATGGACGAAATATTCAAACCCTTTCAACCACGTGGACCCCTTCTACCCCAAAGCTCAATGTTAGAGGTCTTGCAAGAATGTTTCGGCGAATGGACGAAACAAATCAAACCCTGGAAACACAAATTCAATCAAGTTATGTTCAACATTGACCTTTGGGGGTCAGGGGTTGGCGACAGTTATTGGTACATGGGTTTGAATATTTGGTCCATCTACTGTCTAAAGGTGTGACGTTTGCAGATTTTTGGCTCGTAAGTATCAAGTCTAACATCTTCATCCGTAGTACTCTGTGTTTTAATCTTCTGTGCTCAACAACACTTTCACATCGACACGTTGCGAGCGAGGACAGCAGACGTCAGGAAAGCAAGCCAGATGAAGAGCAGTTCCAGCTACGGTTCTTACTGTTGCCATGTGCCGTGTCTGTTCCCAGTGCCTTTCCCAGTGCCTTTTCCAGTGCCTTTTCACGGCTTGTGTGCGCCTGCCAGTGATTTTGCCATGTGACTCACTTTTTT
>CAXAMN010010502.1:173640-183683 GCA_963970005.1 Durusdinium trenchii
ACCACGACCACGACCACGACCACGACCACGACCACGACCACGACCACCACGACGAGGACGACGACGACGACGACCACCACCCCCGCCACCACCACCACCACCACGACCACCACGACGACCACGACGGCCACGACGACCACGACGACCACGACGACCACGACGACCGCCACGACGACCACGACGACCGCCACGACGACCACGACGACGACGACCACCACGACCACGACCACCACCACCACCACCACGACCACCACCACGACCACCACCACCACCACCACCACCACCACCACCATGACCACGACCACCACCACGACCAGGACCACGACCAGGACCACGACCAGGACCACGACCACCACCACGACCACCACCACGACCACCACCACGACCACGACCACGACCACGACCACCACCACCACCACCACAACCACCACAACCACCACAACCACCACGACGACCACGACGACCACGACGACCACGACGACCACGACGACCACGACGACGACCACGACGACCACGACCACGACCACGACGTGCACGACCACGACCACGACCACCACGACGACGACTACTACTGCTTCTACTGATGGTTGGGCTGAGATAGATGGTAGTGGGTGGGATGCGACCAAGCAGGTTCCGACCCTACAGTTCCAAATGATACGCAGTGAAAAATGAAAGCTTTCAAACTAGCCACTGGTCTTGTGGTAGCCAATTGTCTGGCCCTTGGTCTCCGTGTTGATTTCTTCTCCAACAGTCTATCTTTGTATGGCTATGTGTAATTATGTCGTCAGTCAATAGTCAAAACAGTTCTAGATCATATCGAACCCAACCAATCACTAATATGGATGTTTTGTTCTATTTGGTTGTCATGAAGCAAGCTGAGCCAGACTTTTAGGCGCAATGTTGACTGTTGACCCGGCCAATACCCGTTAATTTGCACGGAAGTGTGGGCTTGCGTTGTTCTATTGGGCCGTGTTTGTATGCAGCAAATGATTTATGCGTTGTCCTCAAGTTATTGCAAGGACTTCAAACCCTTGCAAGCTAAACTGCAGCTTCTGAACAACTCCTTGTAGATGCGACATTTCTTCCTCCGCCCTCCTTCTCCTTCGCCTCCTCCTCCAGACCTCCACCGCAAGTGCAGGATGGCAGTGTTCTCTGCCGGACCTCAACCGCCAGCTCCGTGTGGCAGGGTTCCGGACCTCAACCGCGAGCTTCGGCCCCGCCGGACGTCAACCGTGAGTCAGAAGATATGCCAAATAGAACGCCAGAAAGAATGCCAGAAAGAATGTAAGAAGATATGCCGGCAATAATGCCAGAAAAGATGCCGAAGTAATGTTTCAATACCTGCCAGAAACTTTGTCAGACTGAAATGTCATGGTGGGGACCACTCGAAGTAAAGTAATTTCCGTGGTACTTGAAGCTTGGCGTGCTTTGTTGCACTGCATCAGGCTGCCAAAACTATTTCATTGCCCTGACCTGCAAAACATGTCAAACAACCTCACTTCACATTAATCAACCTCAGTTGACTGGAAATTGACCCCGGGATATTATTATCCAAGCAACTTGGATCGGAACCACTGTATCGCAAACTTAATGCACAGTTCAACCGCTGCAGAAACCACCTGGACGTGCGTGCAGTCACTGGAAAACAAAGATGCTTTGTCATTGAATCCATTTAACCTTGATGTCCTGACATCGGTTTCATTGATCTTAAAGTCTTGAAAATCGTTCCCTTTCTCGGGAGCTCCTCAATGGTTGGGTGAACCATGAAAACATTTTCCTTTCCCAGAACAATCAGAATACTTTGCTCTTAATGTTTATGTTTGGGCCATGAATGGCTAAACTACATGAATGCCTCTACTTGTTTCATCTCGAGTCGCTGAGAGGAAGCCAACTTGTTGGACCCAAATGATGACGACTATGAAGAACAGCTGGAAGCAAGGTGCGGGCACATTGGACAAGATCAAGACGTGTTTTGTTTGCGCTTTGGTTGGCTATTGTGACAAGACACTCTGAACAAGATTTCAACATTCGCTCACATTTTGGTTCTGTGATATGTTTCAAGATATGGCACGCCTTTAGTGTTGACGCCCTGGACCGTAGGCCCAATATGCGAACTCCTTTTGCACCCCTTGCCACCAAATGGAGTTGTTTCAATTAAGAGCTCTTGCTATACAAAGGATTGGACCTCTTTAGAAGGCACTCAGTATGTCTTCAAACAATTTGGCTTCGAGGCATTCGTATGTTTGGGCATCCACATGCCTGTTGCCTATTTTTGACCAAAGTCGGGACTGTTCTGAAAGTAAACCCGTGATTGGGCTGCAATGAGGAGGAAACAGTTTACTGTTGAGGTTTTCAGTCGGAGAAGCCGGCCACGATGGGCTGGTGGGGTACCGTGGGGCCGCTGTGTGGGCTTGGACAGGTCCTAATTGCAGGAGAAGGAGAATGGAATATTGATGGGTATATTATATATATAGATATTGAGTCGATATGGGTCGTTGGATTCATCCTTGTGACCCTTGTGGCCCTTGCGCTGGGTCTTTACTTGGGATACAGTATGACTGATACAGTAATGTGTACTGTTGATAAGATTTGGTCCAGCTGCTGTGCCCATGAGGCTGTTGCCGCTAGCCAGGCAGAGGAAAGAAGAGATGGAACAACAGCAGCAGAAAGAGAAGAGAACAAGTAAGGAGGGCGCTTCGGCAAGTCAGAGACACAAAATTACTATTGTGTTGTCAGCAGCCTGAGAAGTGGAACCATACATACAGGGCTAAGAGCCTATACAGCCTATACACAATGACTAATAAACAATGAGATTTGCTGATTGTGCAGAAGTTCACATTTTGAGTGTTAGTGCAGTCTGGTTAAGCTTTTGACGCAGTGCAGCTGGACAGCTTGCAACTTGCATCGGTACTTGCTTGTATTTTTCGATTCCGATGCAGGAACAGTCTCAGCAAGAAAATGCACCTCTACCCGCTATTCCTCCTGCCACAATTGCAGGCGCTTGCGTGTCTCTGAGAGCCGTCGATGACACGCAAAGCATTTCGGTGATCGCGCTGGAACTTTTTGTTCAGGAACAGAGATCCAGTTGGTTCCTATGAGACAACAAACATTAGCATGTAAATATAGAGGCAGCTGTTATTTTTCGGTGGACAACTGGTCAATATCGATTGTTTGGCTGTTCAAACTCAGGCCTTGGTGGCCTTGGGGAATGTGTCATTGCTGTTGCAGGCTACGGTGTGGTGGGCCTTACGCGGGGTCACCGTGTGCGGCGACGTTTGCAAGCCTTGAAGAACAGCTTGGCGATCACCTTAGGTCGGCTGGCGAAGGACGTTCTTGAAACCTGCAAGCGGAGTAAGAACATATCGTAATAAGGTATGAGTCCGGCATGAGCATCGATTTTTCAAAAGCTTGTAACCACTATAAAGGACAGGATTTGGTTACTTTCACATCTATAAGGACTTATGAATATATATATATATATATAGAATGTTTCTTGCGGAAGCCGAAGTTGGACAAGCTCAGCCCGCTTCTGTCTCCAGAAACATGGATTGATGCATTGGCGTGGGACGATTGACATCCATTGTCATGTGTCCTGCAAGAAAGGAGTCCTCAACACAGGATTGAAACAACTCCACCTTGCTTGTGACATACAATGATAGTGACCAGCATTGCAGGATGGGACGCTGGTGGTTCTATGGCCTGGCCTCCCTCTACACCCAGTGTTGTTCTTCATAGCAGGCCAGAACAAAGCGCCAAACTGATACACATGGCTGATCGGCAATTTCGAGCGGCCAGTTTAGCCAGCTTGGCCAGCTTCCCGTAGAGTCAGAGTCCTGTTCATTCGTTCCCAGTTTGACTCTGACAAATCAATGAAGAAAGCTCTTCAAGTCTCCTCCTTTTTCTTCTGAAGAACTCAGTGTGGATTAGTGCCAAAGAGTCCTTGATTGACAAAGTCTCGAATGTGTAACTAAGTGGGCCTGCATCAGTATTAATAAGACAATGCCCAAAATGAATTAGGTGGCATGAATCGCATGGTAAACTATGGATCTGGAGGTTCTCTTCGCCCGCTCTTTCAGCGTGTGCACGTCTTTAGCCCAGAAGGCCGGGATTCTGATAAGCAACTTGGCGCTTTGTTTTCGTGCTCTAGGCTGCCAGTTTTTCATTCTTGTCTTGGATAACACCCCCTGTGCAGTACAAAAAGACCTGGCAAAAGGCGACAATAGACATTGCCTGACACCTAAACAACGACCAAATAGCCGGAAATGCCGCTGCATCAACCGCTGCTTGGCTGGAGCAAGTAAAGAGGATCTGAAGTTGAGCACATTCTGATTTGAACGATATATAACAAATATAGTGTGGTAGATTATTCATACACAGCTTCTAATCGAAGAAACACAAGGTTTAAAGGATCTTAGTTTTCTCTCAATATCCAGTAACCGGGTTGGCTAAGTCTTGCAGAGGAATATCATTTGAACAGCTAGCTAGACTGCTCAAGCCTGACGAATGATTCTCCAATTTCAGAAAGAGCTGCCTGGAAAGAAGCTGCATAGCGCTTCGGTTGAGTCTAAACCAGGACGAGTCTGATATGATAACATTTACCGCATTCCACTAGGTGAAAACAAGCTCCAAATTGATATTGGCCGAGCAAAGCTGATTCAATGCAGCCCTTTGGGCCCTTTGTTGATGATTGATGAGTTCGATCAATGATCTCAGTGATGGCTCGCACCATTCGATCATAGCAAAGGCTTTTGAAGCAAAGCACAGCGAGGAAGCCCTACAAACAAGCACGTACAAGCTTCGTGCTGCCTTTTGTTTGTGCTGCTCTTGCACTTTCTAGCAGGGCATTGCTGTTCTAATTCTGACTACCCAACTCAATGACAGATGGGCATGGAGTGGGTGGATGAATGCATGGACGGACGGAGGGATCGATGAAGTTCTGACGTTGCCGTAGGCTCCAAGACCTTCGAAGTGTACATCCTCGCGGCTGGATACAAACGTGAGAAAGCTGACAGCAAAGTGCCTGGAATGGGTGGGCTAGATACCCGGCAGTGCATTTGCAACCATCGCAGATTTGTATGCATTGTTGTTGCTTTTTTTGTACTTTTTAAACAGCGCATGAGCTGCACTTGCTTGTCTTGTCTTTACAAGAGTCACTTCCCAAGCGGCACATGTTCAATCGACGTAAGGAGCTCAGAAGCTTTTTTGAAGATACCTGGAGGCTGTGCAAGGAAAACATGATCTATGTTGCTTACAACACTCGTCCTCACAGACGATACTTTGGTTGAAGAGTTGATCAAAGATTACAAGTCCCTTTTGACCGCAGAAGAAACCCAGCACATCCCAGCACAGAGAAAGAGTTGGATATGGTTGAGGTGTGACGGATTGGATGATGTGCTGTTGTGGACCCTGGCACCTATGGCCGAAGATGAGGAGACCAACGTGGGTATCACAGGCCAGAGAGGTTAGAGCACCATAGTGGACAAGTAGAATGCAATATTTGCACCTCTTTGTGCACTTGCCTTGTAGACCGACAACACCTATGCTACAAGGAGTATTATTCTGCGTGGTAGCGGCTGAACAATTTTCCATGCAAACCACAGTAGAGATGTAGAGAAAAATTAGCATCGTGTCAGTCATACTCACCTGACTGCAGCCCTTTTGTGAATCAAGAAAAGATGCGTATGGTAGCGGAGCTAAGAAGGAGGTAACCCCTCTGGAGCTCTAAGTGAAAAGCCCCTAGGTCACTGGGATTTGGGGCCTTTGCAACCCAAACAGCTGGACTGGTGAACAGTTGTTGTAAGCAACACTCTGTACCCAGTACATTGTGTCAAGGAGACATTAGTACGAGGAGAAGATGGAGGAGATCAGGCACAGAGTACGCTGGCAACAACATCACAAGCTGAGGCAGTGAAGAAAGCAGATGAGGACAAGAAGCCATCAGCGCAAGGCCAACTGTATGAGTTGTCACTGATGCTCCTCCCGAAGATGAATGGGTTTGATCACTTGCTACGTGTCGAATATGGTTCCTCCAACAGTCTTTAGCAAGATGTCCTGGCTTTCCACAAGTGTGACATGTTGCTACACCTTTGCCTTTTCGGCCATTGCCTTTACCTTTTCCTTTCTTGCCTTTGCCCTTGGCATCTTTACCTTTGCCTTTCTGTTGGTCGTTTTTACCCTTCTTACCTTTTCCTTGGGCAGTTTGGACTCGATCAACATCCATTGGCATAGGCCCTTGATAGTCTGTACTGCTACTTGCCATCATGGAAGTAGCCCACTTCTGCTGAGATCTATCCCATTGCAACACTTACTCCCTCAAAGTTGAGTATTGACTATTGTCGCCAATTGTCAAGTTCAAGTATGGATTGAGTTGTCCACCTACACATCTCGAAAGAATGGCAGATTTCAACTCTTCAAAAATTTGTAGTTCCTGACTTGGCTGTCTCATCAAATACTTCTTCAAGCTTCAAGAGTTGAGGTTGCAATGCCCTGTTCATTGAAAATGCTGGCCATGTAGTGGCTGCCCCCAAGAGTGGCAAGCCTCTCGCCTTTGAAGTTGGTTTCAATCTTTATTCAAACTCCTGCAGGCATCAAATCCATTGGAGTCTTCCACAGCTTTCACCAATTGCGGTGCCCTTCCTCTCATCAATGAAGCTAACAATCCATAGAGCTTGATGCGCCTGGTCTTCTCTGCCTCAGTTGCCAAGTCCATGTCAAATTTGTCATTTGGCTTCTCATGAATTTCCTTCAGGTCCTTCATGTAGCCTTCATCAACTGCACTCAAAAACTTCTCAAAGACCCATGACCACTCTCTGAATGCCTTGATCTCTTCTTGAGAGAGAGGCAAGAATTGAACGGAAGAGAATGGACTGTGGTGGCAAAGTGAGCTGAAAGAAACATTTTAGGGTCTCACATCGCCAAGAAGGAGTGCGAACCATTTTCCATGTAAGCCGCAGTAGAGATGTACAGAATAACCAGCATTAACCAGCATCATGTCAGTCATTCTCACCTGACTGCAGCCCTTTTGTGAATCAAGAAAAGGTGCATTATATTGCGCGCACGCATGTATATATATATATTTACATTATAGAGGGGGTCGTTTTTGATACACTGCCCTTGGTCCTGGGTGGGGTGGAGTGGGTTGGGGGTGTGGAAGTGGGGGTATTGACGTGCTTGCAGCGATGTAAGGATGCAGTTATACGTAACTTGCTGTGCTTTCCTTTGTGTATTACAACATACTACAATGTACTTCTTTCAATTACGCTTACTTCTATGCAACGTCCAAATCTACTGTAAATACAAAAAACAGTTCAGGCAATGACCTTCAAACCGAAGGATGAACACTTTCCCGCAGGTTTTTTAAATTAAAGAAAATTGCGTGTTGAATTGCAATGTCTTGTGAGCTTACAGTAGGAACAATTATCGTGGAAAAACTCTTGGCTGACTTTCGGACGACTGCAGATCATTTGTCATCAGACCTTCAAGAGCACTTTTGGAGCTTTTTTCTCCCACTCCTAACAAAAATGAGCGCTTCGCTATTGCGATGCGCTGGACACAGGCATCTTCCTTGGGAAAATGGAAAATTGGAAACTTGTTGCGCCGGCGAGACACTTCTGAAACTTATTTTCTGTAAATACCAACAAAAAATCCACGGACAAGAGAACGATCACAAAACACGAGAGCACGGTTGCAGGGCGAGGTATCAGACGCGTCCTTTTTTGTTGCTAGACTTAGAAGCTCCATGATACAGGAGAACCGGGGAAATGTTTGCTGGGCAGGTTGCTCTGCGTAGAAGGCGTTGGCAAAGTCCCTTTGCGTTGTTTGTTTTTTTGGCCATTCTTGAATGATCCTTTAACAATAGGCTCACTCAAAGGTGAGTAGGATGTCAAACGATCGGATCTTCTGTTTAGGATCGTTTAGCATTGCACTGATTCAATGCATTCTGTTTCTATTTAGTGCTCAAGACTTTGAGAGGCAAAGGTTTGATCTTGGGCTACACGCAACTCTGGAAGACCTGGGGAACAAAGCTGACATCTTTGGCTTTGGACCTTGGCATGCTGCTGGGCCAGGACCTTGTGCGGGGTTGATCTGGAAAGGGCTCTGAGAATGCATAGACAGTAGGCAGAAGTAGATCCAAGTTTCTGTGCTATTTTTTTCTGGTTCACCGGCATGTACACGCGCTTGCGCTCGTCAAAGACCAAGACTGAGAAGAGTTGCAGTTTTCTTGCCAAGCTGGCTTCATTCCTCCCATGTTATTGAATTGCTCCTGCTCTGGTAGACAGCGCAACTGGGACGACTTTAACTTGCTGGTTCACAACAAGGATGCCTTGGCCTTGCTTGTTTCTTCCCTGAAGTCCGGAGTTCTATTCAAGACACTTCGCGTCGACAGCCGCCCACACAGCGCACGAACAGTCGAAGTTAGTGAAATGGAAGTAGCCATCTAGGCGCCAGGTTGGGGACAAGTGCAGCCATCTAGGCGCCAGGTTGGCTGTCTTACAGCTGCATCTTGGGGCCAACTTCGTCTACCTTGGGGCCCATAATGGTGATATAACTTCGGCCTTGCCAAAAGCCATCCAAAAATACACCTCCAAAACGCTCTCCCCAGTGGCCCTGCAGCCGAGCAAGAATCAACGCAGCAACCACACCAAAACACAACAACTCCTCCAAAACGCTCTCCCCAGTGGCCCTGCAAGCAGGACGTAACGAAAGATCATCCAAAAAGGTACTTCCAAAACGCTCTCCCCAGTGGTGTTGCAGCTCAACCATAGCCACGCATGCGCGAAAAAAAGGTGCCAGGTTGGCTGTCTTACGGCTGCGTTGGAGCCATCTTGGGGTCAACTTTGTCTACCTTGGAGCCCGCAATGGATGGTGATACAACTTCGGCATTGCCAAAAGCCATCCAAAAATACACCTCCAAAACGCTCTCCCCAGTGGCCCTGCGAGAACGACGTAACGAAAGATCATCCAAAAATGTACATCCAAAACGCTCTCCCCAGTGGCGCTGCAGCCCGACCATAGCCGCGCACGCGCGAAAAAATAGCCCCCTAGCAATGGCACGACCTGTACCGACAAGCGGTGTGGGCGGATTTCCTCCTCATAGAGTCCAGCCGTCCAAAATCTGTTGGACTTGAGCTACCTTGAGCGGACCTGCGCGCCAGAGGCTGCCATCTCCGCAGTCCCGTCGTGAGAAATGAAGGTATGAAGAACCTCAGTCCCCACAATGGACATCGCGCATTGATAGAACCACTGGAAAAGCTGAGAACAAACCACGCAACAATACCCTTCCCGAGCTTTGGTACCAAGCTTGGATGGTCCAAACTCTTGAGGCTGTCATGAAACTGAATGTGGCCCGCTGTGGCTCCAAGGAAAACAAGCAAGTCCGCTTCAGAGGAAGTCAGAAGGTGCCTCGAGAAAGTCACCCAACCAATATATTTCTATCGGCGGCTTGATCTTGATTTGGAAAACCGTTCGTCCTTGGACAAAGTCTCCGCCATTCTGCTGCGGACAAAAAGGTATGTATTCCGCTCGATTGGCAATGTACCGCTTCCAGGATGATGGTATGGCAAGTCCAACTTCAGGCCAAGTGCTTAGCCTTGTGGAATGACCAGTAAAGCTGCTTTCCAGCAAGGAGATTTCAGCTCCTGAGTTTGTTGCCTGACATATGTTTCACAAGGTCATTTTCTCTAAGTCATAAACCTTCCGCCACCTCGTCTTGATGAGGATCCCTGGCTTTTTACGTTGGATGTTTGAAAAGAACATAGTTCTTCATTGGGGTAGGTAGTGCCGTGCCCGTTAAGGCAAGAAGTCGACCAGAACAAAAGCAGCTCGAGCCAAGGCAGGAATGTTTCCACAACAATAATTAATTATCCTCTCACGTTTACAAATCTCACTTGTTTTCTGATTTTGACATCATTTCTTACCCATTCGTCGTCCCTCGCAAGTGTCCTAGTCTTGCAGGGGACGTCAACACCATACGAACTGCAGCTGGGGCACGTTCCTCTCACTCACTCACTCACTCACTCACTCACTCACTCACTCACTCACTC
>CAXAMN010010502.1:203380-220460 GCA_963970005.1 Durusdinium trenchii
TGGGAAAAAGCAAATTCGAAGTCTGAACCATTTTGCTTTTTCCCGGGCGGGGAAAAAGCAAATTGGAAGTCTGAACCATTTTGCTTTTTCCCGGCCCCGGGAAAAAGCAAATTGGAAGTCTGAACCATTTTGCTTTTTCCCGGGTTGGGAAAAAGCAAATTCGAAGTCTGAACCATTTTGCTTTTTCCCGGGCCGGGAAAAAGCAAATTGGAAGTCTGAGCAAACTGGCCTGACTGAGCCCTCTCTTGTTCATGGAGGGTTGCGCCCAGCCAAAAACACACCAACATGAAAATGTCTTGGTTCGCTGGCTTCCTGTTCCTCAGCAATCAATGTGTCAGTGATCAGAGGACACAAGACGCGCCAGGGCAACTATCCTTGAAAGCCTCTAGCCCCAACGAGAAACCATTTTCGCCGACAGTGGTAAAACCCCACGCGCGAAAGCTTGCGAAAGCTTCGCGAAGGTCCTGCGAAAGGCCTGGAACAAATGAAAGGACTTTTGAACAACCCCCATGTAGTGTTTCTTGGCCATCAACTCCACATTCTCGCGCAACGCTGCCTTCTGATATTTTATCATATGAGATCCATCGAGGTGGAAATTTGGGGGTCCATTAAAGAAGGTTCTGTGAAGCAATTTGGATGGACGGTGTGAGCCTAACTTGCAGTTTGATTTTCAAGGGAGTGTGCCAGGAGCCAAATCGTGGCTTATATCTCCCGCTCCCCACGCGGGTGGAAATCGCTGACCAGGCAGAGGAGATGCCCCTGGAAGCTGAGGACTGTTGAGAAGTTCTGAACGTCGTTTTGAGGTGTCAATCCAAGGGAGTCCATCAGTCTGGGTTTCTTGACCAAGTCACATCATCGCATGAGGTATTGCCCACAGTGTTTCTGGATAGGGAACTCTTATTTAGGCATACGTATATAGGCTATTGGGAGACTCGCAAGAATTTGAAGGTCAGAATGTCTCCTTTGGATCTCCGCTGCCGCAAATAAGAAGATGTACCGTACCGATCGGTACTGGATGAATCAACAAATTGTGCGATTTAGAGGGGCTTTACCTTCTTTGTCTCGTTTGTTGAAGGTTACATAATTTAATAATTATCAGTACTTTATTTCACATTGGCACTCACAACATCCAAAGTAATTGAGCCGTTCAAGAAGCAGCAAGGCCTGGCCTGAACCGTTGTGCTTTTGATAACGTATAAGAAAGAAGCGCGCAATTCTTTCCAATCATCGATCCCTTTAGAATACCGGGTGTAGTGGCTCTTCCGACGCTGTATCCTACTTGAGGACTCACAGCCGAGCATGCCAGTGAGCATTGAAGACTGCCGCGCCAGGGTCAAAGTCATGCTTGAGATACTTGGTATGCAAAAACTTAGTCGGTGTTGTTAAGGTTCCCTGAATCTAGGAACCACATGAATAGAAGCGTGAGTGATCCTGCGTCCAGCAGCTAGTATTTTACCTCTTGCTACTTAATAAGCTTACAGCTTACCTATAGCGGCCTACCCCCACCCTCAAAAAGAAGGAAAAGAAGCAAGACGAGCGCACACTCGGGATATATAATTCGTACGGAGATGACAGCCACTTGCCACACGCCGACCTAGGTATCCATAACCCTGATAAACTCATGTAAGGGATTTGAACATCTTGGACACCATCGCTAGTCATTAGGAGGCCAAAAGGTCAAAATCCCAAAGGCAGCGAAACGACGACAGGACGAAACGACGACGATCGCTCACATCCGCAGAATGCATTAGCCCTTTATGGAAGATTGGAGTAAGAACTTAGACAACAGTTCCATAAAGCAGGTGCATCGATTTGGCGTCCCAAATCAATTTCACAGATGCGACACTGGCGTCTTCGTTGGTCGAGTGTGCACCCCTGGCGACTCCAAGGGTTTCACACAAACGCCGCCCGTGGAGGGGGGCCAAAATCTAAAGCTAGGGTCCAGACTAAGGTGTGCGCGCGGAAAGGACAAACAGATGAAGACATGAGAGGAAGACAAGGCAGGACAGTGTATGTGGCTGTGGTGAAAAGGAACCAAGGGACCAGGAACCTTCAGTTGAGCCATACCTACCACAACCTGGGCGACCTCAGACCTGGTTTCGTGTATGGGTGCACGTGTGCACTAAGGTTCGGACCAGTGTGTGCGCAAAAGGGAAAAAGGATGAGATGACGAAACATGAAGCCAGGAAAGACATGAAAAGAAAGAGGACAAAGAACGTGTGTGTGTGGGGAAAGAAAGGATGAAAGGGGGAAGCAAATGAAGGGCCGGAAATGCGAAGCCGCACTTCGTTGGAATGAACCTAGGTGGAAGTAGCCTGGTTTGTGTGCATACAGTGTGTGCACCAAAGGCTCTGACAGATTGGGTCTTCAGAGAACTACGGCCGCTGTGGCCTACTCCTGGCATTCAGCCTATGGGCCATTCAACCTGCTCAAGAAACAAAGTGATTGCTTTGCCCAAGCAAGGGGAAAAAGAACCCTTGCTTAGCAAGGCCACGGAGGGCACTCGTTCGGGCGAGACACACTCTGGCGAAGTTGTTCGGAAATGACAGCCACTGCGACCTAGATAACCACAATCCTGAGAAACTCATGTAAGGAGCTTGAACATCTTTGACACCATCGCTAGTCATTAGGAGGCCAAAAGGTCAAAATCCCAAAGGCAGCGAAACAACGGGAGGACGAAATCACGACGATCGCCCACATCCACAGAATGCATTAGCCCTTTATGGAAGATTGGAGTAAGAGCTTGGGCAACAGTTCCATAAAGCAGGCGCGTCGATTTGGCGTCCCAAATCGAACTCACAGGTGCGACTGTCCAGTGTGCATCCCTGGCACGCCCTGCTAGTGAAATCGAAAGCTTCCCTGTCATTCCAAGGTTTCACACACTCGGTCGAGATAATGCGTACTGACACGACTTGCGGTTTGCCGCGCGCCAGCCTAAGTGAACGCCTAAGGAACCAGGACATGTAGAAGTAAGGTGGTCGGAACATCATCGAAACTTAAAGGCCTCCAACTCCAATGAAAACGACGCATGCGTGACTGCCGAGAGTATGACCGCTGCAATGGCCAAAGTCTTGTTCTAGTTATGAACGCGGCCACGGAGGAAGTGAAAGTCACAACACTGCAGGTGCGCAGTTGGACGTTTCCAACTGTATCACAGGTAACTGATGAGCGTCTTTGTTAGCGCCGGTCTCATCACCGCCCCCCCCGCAGCCCCTGCTATGCGAGTCGAAATTAAAAACAAAATCAACCGATTCCCTACGCATGATTCCAATGGTTCCGCGCACACACACACGCCCCCCGAGGGGGGGCCCAAAAGCTAAGGGGCAGACCAATGTGCGTGTGTGCACGCAGAAAGGGCAAAAAGGCGAAGGCGTGAGAAGGAGACAAGGCAAGACAAGACAAGACAAGACAAGGCAAGTGTGTGCGTAACCCTTGGAATCACAGGGATCCTTTAGGATTGTTCTTGAAGGTTGTTCCAGTTATACAGGGGGCAGCAGGGAGTCCACAGTTCTGCTGCCAACGAAGACACCTTTGGATATTCCCTCATGCAGATTGGGACGCCAATCTGTGCACCTGCTTTTTGAGAACCTAAGCGCGGCCAAAGCTGTCCAATGCGTTGTTTCTGCATTTAGTATCTCTGCGGTAAAGGGCTAATTTCGTGAGCTTGGGGCCCGAACTTGAACTTGCTTTTAGAGGCTTTGGAGGATTCGTGGAATTACCGTTTTTAATTTACCTGGCTTCTTAGGTTTTTCACTTAGGCTGGCGTGTGGCAAACCGCAACCAAATCAGTACGCATTTCAATAAGTGTGTCTCTCCTCGTGCGAGCCCAGGGTGACCCCGCAGAGTGGCCCCTGTGGACCCGTCGAACGGGGGTTTGTCGAACGTATCTCCTGCCCGGATACAGAGCAGCTCGCAGCGAGCGTAGGAGGCTTATGCCAAAGTTATTTGCCAAGACTTGCTGAATTATTGAAGTTGAGTAGGCTCAATGCCAGAACGTGACTGCAGCGGTCCAAGCAGGCTTAACGCCGCGAGGTGGTCGCAGCGACCCAAGCTTGTTCAAGGTTCAGTGGAACCTGTCGCCCTCTCAGGCGCACACGCGCAGCGTATACACTTAAATGAGGCGTTGTTGTCTAGGTTTTTCTAATGAGGTCTGGCGTGCCCCCTCCATTTGGTTCCCTTTTCACACACCTTTGTTTTCCTCTTTCCGGCGCCAACAAGACGCTTGCGTTGGTCTGTGATATCAACTCAGGACGCCGAGTAGACGTACCTTTGAACTTGGGCCGATCTTGGGCCTAGGTTGGCCCATCTTGGGGCTATGTTGACCCATCTTGGACCTATGTTGGGTCATCTTGTGGACCTGTTGGGCCATTTTGGGGTACATTTTGCGCCAATTATGCAACCCCGCGTGGCGCACGTAACTTGCGCAACCCTCGTAAAACACCACAGTTTTGGCGCTTCCCCGCCGCAAAAACTTTTGATCTTGCACGCGCGCAAACTCTGGTAAAACATAGTGTTTTTGAACGCCTCGCGCAGAAAATGCTGTAAAACACAGGGGCGCAGGTGGGTCGGTGGTGGGTCGGCGGCAGGGGCGCAATCCCCTCTCTCCTACGGAGGGAGAGAACCCTTTGGGAGAACACGGCCAGTGCCGGGCGCAAGTCTGGAGAGGAAGGCGGGGACGGTGGCGCCAATGGTGGGTTTGGTGGGTGTGGCAGCGGTGTTTGTGGTGGTGGTGGTGGTGGTTGTGGTTGTTTGTTGTTGTTGTTGTGGTGGTGGTGGTGTTTGTTGTTTTTGTTGTTGTTGTTGTGGTTGTGGTTGTTGTTGTTGTTGTTGTTGTGGTTGTGGTTGTGGTTGTGTGGTTGTGGTTGTGTGGTTGTGTGGTTGTGTGGTTGGGTGGTTGCGTGGCTGCGTGGTTGTGGTTGTGGTTGTGGTTGTGTGGTTGCTGCTGCTGCTGCTGCTGCTGTTGTTGTTGTTGTTGTTGTTGTTGGTGTTGGTGTTGGTGTTGTCGTTTTTGTTGCTGTTGCTGCTGCTGCTGCTGCTGTTGCTGTTGCTGTTGCTGTCGTTGTCGTTGTGGTTGTGGTTGTTGTTGTTGTTGTTGTTGTTGTTGTTGTTGTTGTTGTTGTTTGTTGTGGTGGCGGTGGCGGTGGTTCTGGTTGTGGTTGGGGTATTGGAGCCAGGTCGAATCCATCTTTGGGCTATGTGTGGCGGTCTTGGGGCGATGTTGAGACAATTTTGGTGATATGTTGTGCCATCTAGGAATCTAGGACCTATGTTGGCCCAGCTTGGGCCATGTTGGCCGAGCTAAGGCCTATGTTGGGCCATTTTGGGCCCCGGTTGAGCCTGTCTTGGGCCTATGTTGGCCTATCTTGGACCCATGTTGAGCCGGTCTTGGGCCTATGTTGGCCCATCTTGGGGCTATGTTGGCCGATCCCGGGGCTTTTTGGGGTATTTTGCGCCATTTATGTTGACGTACTCTTAAGATGCGACATTTTCCGTTCCGGACCCTCTACGAGACCAAAACCGCGTAAAAGCAGAGGTTTCTTTAACATCGCCAATATGAAATCCATGGCGGCCGAAGGGGCAAAAACCCTAAAACACAGCGCTTTTGAACATCACGCGCGCAAAGCACTGGGGCGCAAGTGGGTCGGCGGCAGGGCGGAAGCCCCTTTCTGACCCTTCAGGAGAACACAGCCAGTGCCAGGCTCAATGACAGGCCCCTGGCCAGATTTTTTGGGCCGCACCATAGCAGGGACGCCCTGCAGCAGCGCCAGCAAAGCCGATAGCGGCACCAAAGCGCATGCGGCCACACATTTGGCAGCGGCGTCATGCAGCACCACCAGCACCGAAGGTCTAGCGCACACAGCCGCATCTAGCAGCAGCACCCTGCAGCGGCACCGGCGCCCAGGCTCCAAAGCGCACACGGGCACCTCTTCCTACTTGAAGTGTAAGAGCGCCAATAGCTCGCGCTACCTAGGGAAAAGCGGGAAACTATTTTCAATCCTTCTGTCCAATGTTCATTTTGAGGAGGCAATGGCGCAAGCAAATATGTTTGCGCTCACATCATTGTTCTTGCTCGCAAGAGCTTAATCTTCGGAGCGGTGCACGGCTGCCTTGTCAGCTTCCTTTGTTCAAACTATCACTGGATATCATTCTTGAAACTTGCTCTGAGGAACCCTGCTAGCGGTCGCGGGGCAGCCTTTATTCAATACACGATGTTTATTGTGATCATGGCTGCAGCTCCTTGATTGTGATGAAGCGTGGACACACAAGCAGAAACAAACTACTGTAGCTAGTCAGACATGTTCTTTCAGGTTGTGCCCCGTGCCCCATGCATTTTTTGTAAACAAGTTCGCTCTGTGTGACACTGAATTTGAAGAAGTAATTACTGTATCCCATTCCGTGTTACCGACTTGAGTGGATGACCATATGCATTTGGATTGGTGGCAATTTCAAAGGTGGAAACTTGCAGGTGACCTGCGCCATTTGCGAGACGATACCCGATATGGAACACGAGCTGATCTTTCATTTGATGGAGCCAGTTTTCACTGCTGTGTTCACTTGCGAAATCTCTATGCGCTGGTGGATCTCGGACAGCGTCTCAGCTCCTATATCTCCGCATTTAGTAATCTCAGAACTCAAAAATACCGCGGGCAACAATGAGCAAACCACGGATGATTTTCTGGAATTCCTGCAGCGTTTTCTGATCATGACACCATTTTGATTGGAATGATGTGGCAGGGTTCAGAACTATCATGTTTTCCTTCTAAGCCGCCTGGCAATTTTTACGTTAGTGTGAATTTCAACATGAAATGATGGGCACCCATTTTCTGACACCAAGTGATGTAGTAGAACGACCCCCAATTCTGGTGAGTGCGTCATTAATTATGTTTTAGGAACCTTTTGAGCTACACTTTGGCCAAATGTTCAGGGTTCAAGGTCTTTGGCTTTCTGCTAGGATTTTTCGGGTTTCGTGACTTGCAGCCAACAAAAGGCACTGCCGGCATTTTTTTACAGATATATATTTATTTTTGAGGACTTTGAAGAGTTTAAAGCAAGAGAAAACTTGACTAAGGAAAGTAGCCCAAACAAAATTTTGTCTACCAAGTGTTTGAATGAACCAAGTGCTTCTTCTGCTTCTTTTGCGTTCTTTTGGCTTATGAAGGACCCTTTGCACTGTGTGGCAACTTCCGGAGTAACTCTTTATGGAAGTCTTGAATTTGGACAAAAGGACCACGTGTTTGAACATAATTGAATGGTAGAACTACAAGGAAGAGAGAAGAACAATTGGAAGGTAAGAACCCTTACATTTCTTTTTGTTTTCCTATAAACCTTTGACCCATGTCCAAGAACCGAAGAAGGCAAAAAACATCGGAAGGCTGAGTGTTGAGGCAACTGGGATTTCTTTTCCAGTCCCTTCAGCATCATTGATTTGCTGGCACCTTGGCTGAGTAGCTGGTGCTGTGGGAAGAGGAGTGTGAGATGTGAATAGAATCCTCGTTAGTCTTAGTCCCGGATAGTTGGCAGCAGCTGGCAGCAAGGCGTATCAGCCCGGCATATTGATTTGGGGAGAACTTGAGCATGGGGAGGGGAAGAGATTGGGGTTCATTGGGGTTCTGGAACGTGCTTTTAACTTGGCACTGCTCAAAGGCAACCTTGCCGGGATACATTGACATCGTGCTGCCCTTGCTGCTGTCTAATGCAGATTCCAAAATGGCCCAGGCATGGGGCTTAGGACGAGTGAAAGCCAAGGTTGACTGCAATGACGATAATGTTGTCCATCTTTCACACGTAACCATGACTTCCATGACATCTTCTTCAGGCAGAGAAGCACAAGCGTATCATCAGCATGAATTCTTTGCGAGCGATTCGATTGGCAGATTTGATGCGCATTGTCCGGCTGCTCCGCGTGCTGCGCGTGGCCAACACGATGCGTCAATGGGAGATGATTAATGCGGCCCTGATTTGCAATTGGCAATTTTTCCTCAGGCCGCTATTAGCTTGGAGGCCATCGCTTTAAGTTAAGCTCCTAAACATCTAGGAACCACATGCATAGCGTGAGCTATCCTGCGTCCAGTAGCTAGTAGCTACTTAAGCTACTAGCAACCTCTCTTCTACTAGCTACCTCTTCTACTAGCGGCCAATCCCCCGAAAAAAAGGCACCCATATTCTGCGTTCTGTCATGTCTCTACCTTGGATGAGAAGAGCCGATAAAGCTTAGCTTGCTTTACACGGCGATCAAACCATGGGGGCCTTCTGCCTCAGTGCTTTGGAAAGTGTTGACTCTGTGATTCTTCCATTGAAAGTATTGCCATTGACTTCGTGAGTCTTTTCATTTATATAGCTCTTTTCATCTACAGCCACTGCTACTGTCCAGGTGGTCTTGCGGTCCATCTACGGGTCTTTGCAGGGCATTTTGGTCTTAATCTCGTTCACCACGGTAGGCGAATGTGCGGTGTGGGCTTGGAATTGCTCAGCAATTGACAACCAACATTGAATGGCAAGACTGTCTTGTCTCCCTCTGGTTGAGGTTAGGCTGTCCTACAAATGTACTTGACTTGAAGAGAGCTTCACATGACAAGTCATATATCAAGATCTGCCATGTTTCTTTATTTGGCAATCACTTTTTCGGATGCAAAGTCGAGAGAGAAAAGAAGCTGCTGCAGGGACCATCCTCTCAAGCACTGTGGCTTATATCTTCGAGATGGGAGACGAGACCAAATTTACATCTATTCCTGCATCCCAGCTGCAGGTCGTCCCTGGTCGTCCCCCGGAGACTGTCCCGTGATACAAGGCATTCCTGTCATTGCGCAAACTTTTGCTCTATCCCAAACACGCCATTAGGATGCATAGGCTTGTTCGCACATTGTTCTCGCAAACTGTTGTGTCCGCAGAGACAAGGACCGATCTCAAGAGCTGTATCTCTTGAAACATATATATATTTATTTGAACAAGATCTCGGGAATTTGAAAGCTGGGAGAATCGCATCCTAAGGCCTCAATGTGGTGGGCGGCCTCCACCATCACGGCAGTGGGCTATGGCGATTTGGTGCCACAGTCAGCAAGCCGTAGGTGGTGTTTTCTAGCAAAGGCGTATAGAATTAGAGGTAAGAGGTTGCAATTCCTTGTTCCTGCGAAATGTGCCTAGCAACTTGACATGACAAATGTTGAGGAAAACCATCCATGTGAACGTTCTTGCTTTCAGGCATGTACACGACTTGTGTATGCACTGGCCGAAAAGGCCTTGAGCTGTTCTGGCGCGAGAAACCGAAGCTTTGCAGCCGACGATCCGTTCGACCCCTGTTCGTTCGAGTTCATACGCCCATAGCTTCCATAGTGGTACCGCGGAGCTGGCTACGTTCCTGGTGCCTTTCCTGAGCCTCGCTGAAGGCTGCTGCGCTACTCCCCGGTCGAGCTCTTCGGCTGTCTACTGCACCGCCGAGTCAGGGACAGAGACGCTTGACCTCTTCGGTGGCAAGTTTGCTTGCTTTGCACCGGGCCCGCCGAGGTCCGACTTGCCTTGGATCCGCCGTGATCCAAAGCCTTTGAACACCCCTGGACCTGTGCGGTCTGAGTTGACCTGAGGCCAACTTCGTGAACATCACCTACGACGTGCTGAACGAGCTCTTTTGCATGTTTGCATGAGAAGCGATGGGCCATGATGACAAAGGTCATGGCTATGCTGGCGGCTGGAGCGAGTCTGGTTTTGATGCATCCATTCCAATATGGGATGGAAGAGCGGATTCCTTGAGGGATTTCCGCCGCACGGTGACCTGGTGGCTATCCTCCATAGATTTGTCCAAGACAAAAGGTTTCAACTTGGCTGCCAGGTTCGCGATGAAGCAACGAGGTTCTGCCCGACTTCGTGCCTTGGAGTTCACCCCTGATGAGCTGGCCTATGTCCCCCAGGAGTCCATCGAAGATCCGGATAATCCGGATGGCGACCGCCTGGTGCTGAAGGAGGCTGACTATGCCATCGGCATCTGGAAGCTCATAGATGCTTGGGAAAGCATGGTCGGCAAGACCCTGAATGACAAGAAGGGCGAATTGCGTGAGCGCTTTTACATGTCCTTCAAACGTGGCCCTTCTGAAGCAGTTGTTTCATTTGCTTTGCGCTACCGCACCTTGGTGGCCGAGATGCGCTCGGAGGGCATCCAGCTGGATGATGCTGAAGCTGCTTGGTTTTTTAAGCAAAAGCTTTGTTTGACTGAAGTGCAAAAGCAACTCTTGGAAACCACCCTGGCCAGCACTTCAGAGACCTATGCAGAATGTGAACGTGAAGCTGTGCGCCTGTTCAAAAGGCTTCACATGAGTGCTGTTGGAACTACACCTTCCTCACTAGCGCCTTGGAAGCGCCCTCAACCTCGCCCTGGTTCAGGCAAGGGCAACTCATGGAGGAGGCCTGCATCAACGAGCTCTTCCGCTAGTGGCTCGACTGGCGCAAGTGGTTGTTCAAAAGGCTCAACTCGAATGAGCCTTGGTGCATCAGCAGTGAACGCCACTGAAACTGATGGCTATGAGATTGACGAGCAGGAGACCGACCTGTATGAGGCCTATGAGGGTGACGCTGGCGGATGGGAAGATGATGGTCGACCTGATGCCGACCCTCTCCAAGTGCTCCAAGAAGAAGTAGAAGTTTTGGCGGCTGAACTTGAAGCCGCTGCTCAGGAAGGCGTTGACGCCAATGAGTTGGAGCAGCTTGAGGAACAGCTTGATGGAGCTGTTGAAGCCCTGGTGACCCTTCGTGAAGCTCGTTCTCAAATTGCGAGCATGCGGAAAGATAGAGGTTTCAAAGGACCTGGATCCACGACACCTTCACCTACAGGTCCGAAGAAGCCCAAAGCAGGTACGTGCCATGCCTGCGGACAAGAAGGTCACTGGAAGGGCGATGCTGAATGTCCTGCAAGTGGCAAGGGCAAGAGTGGAAAGAAAGGAGGACGCTTGGCCTCTTCGCTGAAGCAATTTGGTGGCAAACGACCACAAGAGTCCCATGTGGCAGAGGCCAAGAGCTCCAATGCCGCTGCCGAAGTGCATGTTGTTGATCTTTTGCCCCCGATCAAGGAGGTTGTCTTTGACCCGGATCCCGAGATCCATGAGGTCGCTGTGAATGAATGCCTCGGTCTGTCAGAGGCCTTGTTGTCAATGCACAGCTCAACCCCGTCGCTGGCAGAAGATAAAGTTTTGCAAGCTGCATTGGACAGTGCATGCAACCGCTCATGCGCTGGAGCTGAATGGATCAGACTGACTGAGGAGGCCCTCCACAAAGCACCTATGTCCGTACAAGACAAGATCCAAAGAGTTCCAGAACATGAACGGTTCAGGTTTGGGAATGGGGGAGTTTTGACGAGCAAGGAGCGCATTCGTTTGCCCTTCGTCATTGGCAACAAAATGGTTTTGATGTGGATCTCAATTGTCCCCTGCGATTCCCTTGGCCTCCTGTTGGGAAAGGACGTTTTGGATGCTCTTGGGGCCCTTATGGACTTCATGAACAATAAGGTTCAGTTTCAACTCCTGGCCCCTGGTCACTGGATTCACCTTCGGAAGTTGCGAGCTGGTCATTTCAGTTTGCCATGTTTGCCCACTCCACTTTCTGTTTGGCCCCCTGAAGATGAACTTCCATGGATCAAGGTTGGAAAAGGTGATTGCATCGAACTTCAAGTCCCCAGCAAACAACGTTGGTTTTTGAAGAAACTTCGAGCTTCGCAGCCGGTCGAGATTGTTGAGACGTGTGTCACTGAGCACTTCGTTTCTGCAGTGTTTTTGGAACCAGCAATCTCGAGCTCGGCGTGGAATGCCGCCGCGGATCCCCATCGAGTGCCGTCAGCCTCCGGAGAGAGCTACATGTCGATGGCAGCGCATGGTGCTTCGACTTCGCCAACGAACTCAGTGGCATTGGCGCGGGATCTTGCTATGGCTCATCCAGCGACCGCATCTGCGGTTTCTGGCACCTCCACTGCCCTCAGTCACGACGGTGGAGGCATGGGAGCAGCAGATGGTGGATATGGTGAATCGGCAAGCCTGGCCGATGTCATGGTTTGCGACGGTGGGTCGCAGAGGAGAGATCACTGCGGCTCATCTCAAAGAAGCCGCGCACCTTCGAGATCGCATGGGACTGCTGATGGCATTCCAAGAGGACGAAGCCATCGTCTTCGGCCTGATCGCACTGAAGAAGAAGCCCAGGAGGCAGATCCAAGCCGCAGCCGCGGCAGAAACTCAGAGACTCCTGGGGTTGAGCCGCGAAGAACGGACACTTCAGCTGCGCGCCTTGATCGGGCCAAGAGGAGGATTGCCTCAGCTCAAAGAAGAGCTGCAGAAGGCGGCAGTGCTGCTTCAAGCCAATGCACCGCCGGATGCCAAGGTGGAGGACTTGCGGCAGCTTCTTCGTCCCATCGTGAGAGACCTCATCGGCAAGCCCAACTGGCAGGCCCCAGAAGCTCCTCGCTCTACATCCCAAGCAGCGGGAGTGAAGCCGAAGGCCAACAAACTGACAGCAGCTCCAACGTCACAAGTTGTGGACCTTGCTTCCCCCGAGGCCGACAAGGTTCTTTATGGACTACAACAGCATCAGCTTCGTCACCATCGCCTCCAAGAACCCCGAGCAGATCACCAAGCTTGGGACACCCATTCCCAGCAGCCGGACAGTCCAATGAGCGAGACATCCTTCTTTCCATCTACAAATGGAGGAAGAAGCCTGGAAGGAGACTCAGAAGGTGCTCGCAGCCGGCGTTCAGGAGATCTCAGCTCTGGATGGGATGGAGGACGGGGAGAGGCTGGAGTTCAACGATCTGCCGTGAGGCAGAGCATTGGCACCTTGGCAAAAGGCACCTTCGACAAGCTCAAGAACGGCCTGAGGCAGACCGTGCATCAAGGATTTCTCCGTCTTCGTCGATTACATGATGCCTTGAGCGTTGACTTCAACAAGGTCGAAGAGGCTCTGGAGGAGTCGGAGTATGACCTGAAGATGGCCATTGCCAATGGGGAAGACCAATGTTTTCTGGGACAGCTCAACCTCCCAGAAGTTCCTGACTTTGATCATGATGTGCTTGCAGCCGCCTTGAACTACATGAGACGCGGCCCCTTCCTCGGAGAGACGTTCACTGACTCCGAGCACGTGAAGAAGCAAGCTGAATTGAAAGGTCACACTACAATGCCAAGTATGACCTTACGCACCGGCTATGACTTCATGAAGGACAAGCACCAAGACCTTGCCTTCCTAGCCGTGGAGGAGAATGATCCCTACGCTCAGATCATTGCGTTCCCCTGTGGACCATGGAGTCCCTTGCAAGCCCTTCGTTCAAATGACCGCCATCGAGCTGCTCTTCTCCGATGGCGTCGCAAGAAGCGCAAGAAGCTGGTTGACTTTGCGGTGAGGCTTGCAAAGAAGCAGATGGAACGTGGTCACCACTTCATCATCGAGAACCCCTCTCGTTCAGCAGCTTGGTTCGAAGTTCCATCGTTGAAGAAGCTTTCTGAGCAACCTTTCCTCTTCAGCGTCGAACTGGATCAGTGCAAGTTTGGGCTGACAGGCCCTGGAGGAGGACTTCATCGGAAACGCACCTGGATCCTGACGTCTTCAGAGGAGGTTTACAAGGAACTTCAAGACTGCCATTGCACTGGTGACCATGAACATGAGCACGTGATCGGAGGCTCTACTGCAAGACTGGCTGGCAGATACCCTCCAGACTTGGCGAAAGCCTTCATTCGAGGGCTTGAACGTCAATATGAGGTGGATGGCAACCGCCAGTTCGAGGTCTTCTTTGGCGAGAATGGCGATGAGCCCTCTGGTGAAGCGGACCCCATGCCTGTCGAGCCCTATGAGGATGACTTTGACCTGATGGACGACCTTGGTGAGGCCGTGGAGCAGGCCAATGAGCCGACAAAGGCGCAGAAGCAAGCAGTGCTGAGGCTTCACCAGAACACTGGACATCGCTCACCGCTGCGTTTGGCAAAGGCCCTCGCCATCTCAGGCGCTTCTCCCGAGTTGATCAAGGCTGCCAAGAACCTTCAATGTGAAATATGTCATGAACAACGACGGCCAAACGTTCCTAGGCCAGCAAGCTTGTCGAAGCCCCGACAATTTGGAGACCAAGTCCATGTGGATCTGGTTGCAGTGAAAGATCGAGCCCAAGAAACTTTCTGGATCATGCATGGCATCGATGCCATCTCTGGCTACCAGGTTGCCCATGTCCTGGAGACGAAGAGTGCAGCTGAAGTGGCTCGCTGGTTCAATGTCTTTTGGATTCCTGTCTTGGGCAGCCCCCGATGTGTGGTGGCTGACTGTGGTCCAGAGTTCACCTCGGCAGAGCTGCAATCGACACTGGCCTTCCACGACGTGCTGTTGCACCATGTGCCAGTGGAAAGTCCATGGGCAAACGGCCTAGCAGAGCGCGCGGGCGGTTCACTCAAAGTGACCCTTGGCAAGCTGATCCATGACCACAGCTGTTTGGGCCGTACTGATGTTCAAGAAGCCCTAGCTGCCGCTGTGAGCGCATGCAATGAGGACATTGGCACTTCTGGCTATTCTCCAGCTCAGTTCGTTCTGGGCAAACAGCCAAGGGTGACTGGTGAGGTGATTCCAAATGATCTTCGTCTCCGCTTGACCACCCACAGCTTGATCGAGAATCATCCATCCCTGGCTAGGCAAATTGCCTTGAAGGAGACAGCCCGAGTGGCCTTGGTGAAGCTCAAATACTCAGCTGCCCTGCGCAAGGCTGAGTTTGCGCGTGCGAGAAGAGCGGTGCCATGGACGACCTTTCAGCTGGGCGACATTGTGTACTTCTTCAGGCAACAGAAGGTGGCACCTGGAGGAGCCGCCCGAGGCACAAAGCGCAAGAAGCTGATCCTGAATCAATGGCATGGACCTAGCATGGTAGCTGCCCTCGAAGGAGGAAGAGTTCCAGTTGCAGCTTACATTGCCTATCGCGGCAATCTCACAAAGTGTGCAATTGAGCACATCCGACCAGCATCCACTTTGGAGCGGCTGGCCATGGGAGAATGGGAGGAATTGCTGCAAGAAGTGATCTCAGCTTCTACGCCTGGAGCTAGTGCCTCAGGTGATCGTGATGATCACCCAGATGAAGAAGATGATGACAACGACTATGAACCCACAGAGCCTGACCGGCCGGAACCTGAGAAGTCGACGCCTGGTGATGGACCTACACCTCCGGGAGGTGACCAACTACAAGATCATCAAGGCTTAGTGCCAACCTTCCACTCCAGTTCTCGCTCAGCACAACCGGTGGCTGCGCCTGTGTTTCCTTATCCGTTCTCAGCAAATGACTTGCTGCCTCTGGTAACTGGCATGGCTGGATCTACAGCATCCCAAATGACACCATCCTTGAGTCCTTCGAGACGCACCTCGCAGAGCTCTATGGCCTTGCCGAGTTCTTTTTCCAGACAGAGCTCTATGGCTCCAGAGAAGCCAGCTGAGGAAGATGGGTCAAAATTGCCAGTGGTGCCAGAAGAAGTTGTGGACACAGCTCCAAAACCTGATGAAGTTCCTTCTGCCAGCAGTGTGACAGCCTTGTCTTCAATGCCAACTACATCCACACCTGCAGCTGATGCTGCGCCTCGACTGGAGCGAGCTCAAGGTGCAGTCCGCAGAGCTCTCAGTGAAGGAGCTGCAGAGGAGCGAGAAAGCAAAGCTGCTCGCAGGGCCTTCGTTCCCTTGGTCCTGGGAGGTCGCTCCATCGATGTTCTCATGGCAGAGCAAGACTCCTGCATCCATCCGCTGCTACGAGCAGTAAGGCAGGATGATTTGTGCAACCACCATCTCGAAGAACCTGATCATGGCTCATGGGATGGACGGTGGACACTACCTTCAAGAGGCACTTGGGAGGTCTTTGAGATGGGAGGAGTCTCGCCGCACGAGATCTACCAGACCCAGACTGGAGCTGGCAAGCACAAGGAGATGAGATGGGCCCACATGGATGAAGAGACTCGTCAGCAGTTTCGCCTGGCTACTGATGACCAGTGGTCAAAGTGGGTCGACAACAACGCCATTGAGGTGTTGAACCTGCAGGAGAGCAAGGCCATCTACCAGGACCTGGAGCGCAAGGGTGAGTTAGATCGCATCCTGAAGCCTCGTCTGGTTCTCACAGACAAGAACGCCTCATTGAGGACACCAGATTGTCCTTTGCCTTTGAAGGCTTCCTCAAGAATCGTCATCCCTGGCTACAAGGACTTGGCAAATCTCCAAGGAGAGTTGAGAAGAGATGCACCCACAGGCAGCCGCCTGGCTCAGCATCTGCTGTTCTGCATCGCTGGCGCTCATCCTGACTGGAAGTTGAGGAGCGCAGACGTCCGTGCAGCCTTCTTGAAGGGTGACCCCTACATCAAAAGGACGCTCTTCATCGTGGGAACTGATGGCTCCAAAGGTCCAAGCGTCCCAATTCCTCAAGGATGCGTTGCAAGAGTTCTTAAAGGTGTCTTCGGCTTGGCTGACGCCCCTCGTGAATGGTACCTTCGCCTCAACCGTGAACTTCAGCAAGAGAAATGGCAAAGGTCCATGCTGGACGGTGCGCTATGGTACTACTGGATTGACTCCACAGATGGCAAGAACAAGGAGCTGGGTGGAGTCATTGTCGGCCACGTGGACGACTTGCTCTTCACGGGCACAGATGCTGCCTTAGCCTCCTTGTTGCGCCTGGGTGACATCCTGGGATTTGGTTCGGTGGAGGAGGAGAATTTCCAATGGTGTGGCAAGAGAATCTTCAGAGATGCCAACGCGCGGGAGATTGTCATCAACATGTCCACCTACCACCAGCAGTTGAAGACGGTGACCGGTGCCACGACACCGTAGGGCCAACTTGGACGCCCCATTGACGGCAGCAGAGTCCAAGACCTTGAGAGGTCTACTTGGCTCCCTTCAGTGGCTAGTTGCTCAGGTGCGCCTCGACCTGGCCTTCATGGTGAGCACCTTGCAAAGTGAAGCCCGCACAGTGAGCACTCTCCTCAGAGCCAACAAGGCAGTCCTTGAAGCCAAGAAGAACGGTGATTTTTCGTTGAGGTTTGGCTTCATCCCACTCCACAAGGGCGGCATCCTCTCTGTCACCGATGCAGCGTTCGGGAATGTGGACGAGCATGGA
>CAXAMN010010513.1:2152-19076 GCA_963970005.1 Durusdinium trenchii
GGCTCTCTTGAGGCTTCTCGTGGAGGTATGTTGGAAGTGATTGGGGCCGTGGGGGCTGGATCAGCGCTATGTTGAAGGCTTTGCTGCTGTTATGTTACTTGTTTTGCGGCCATGTTGGTCCACTTGACTGCTTTTTCTCTGCCCCGTTTGACTTGGCAGGTGGTCTTTTGCGTACTGTGCGTAAAACACCATAAATCCATGAAACATGAGGTCCGACAAGTGTAAGAAAGGTGGTTTTGACAGTTTTTTGTCGTTTTTGTTGCTTACGAAAGCTTGCTCCAATGGGCAGTCAAATTTGGGGCATGTTTGCGCCAATCTTCGGCGATTTTGGTGCATTCTTAGGGCATATCCTTCTCCATGTTGGCACGTTTCGCCCAATGTTGGGGCTCTCTTGAGGCTTCTCGTGGAGGTATGTTGGAAGTGATTGGGGCTGTGGGATCTATGTTGAAGGCTTTGCTGCTGTTATTTTACTTTTTTGCGGCGATGTTCGTCCACTTGGCTGCTTTTTCTCTGCCGTTTGACTTGGGCAGGTAGTCTTTTTGCGTCATGTGTGTATAACATCGTAAAAACTGGACAGACTTAGGTCCGACAAGTGTATGGTTTCTCTGCCGTTCGACTTGGGTAGGTGGTCTTCTGCGTAGTGTGCGTAAAACACCGTAAAAACCGTGAACAAATTAGGTCCGACTACCCTGCAGCAATAAAATGTTGCTGCTCCGTCTCCCGGTGTGGTTTAGGGACGTTTGGAATTCCTTTGGTATTTCCTTCTTGGTTGTTCCTCTCACAGGTTGCAAGACACTGGGTGTCACTAGGAGTTAGTACTATTCCCTCCTTTTCTACATAGATGGAGGGAGCAATTCCGGATTAAAACGCGTACCATTCCAGAGAATGCAAGCCCCCTAGACATTCAGGCTTCGTCTTCGAAGAGGACATCTGAAGGTCGGTGGGTATCGATGCCTGATTCCTCTTTTTGTATCGAAGAATGGAAACCGCTATGAACCTCACTTCGAAAAGTTTGGCCGTCCGTATCGACTGGTCCCCAACTGCGTCCTGCTGATGTCGGTGCCGTAATGCTTCGCTGCAGGGTGTTTCTTGACCAAACTTGAAAGCATGAAGCCAACGTTGCAAGACACATCCAGCAAAGAGTCATATTTCCTCAGTGCAACACGACATTGGAGAAGAATGGCCTGCGTAGGAGGTGAACATCTTAGGGGCACCTTCAACTTTTATCAATTAAAGACCCACAGCGTCCAAACAGCAAAGTTTGCTGAATGTGAATCTGCCGAACTTTGCTCCTAACCTCCTGAAAAGCACCGCCTAGCTCTGGAGAGAACAACAAACCCAGGGTTGCAAGGAGGAGTCTCCAAACATGGATCGAAAGGTGACAGCTGTAGAAGATGGAATCACTGCTTGAAGCTTCTTGAACTGAACTACCAAAAGCTGGGATCATTTGAACGATCAACAAGTTCAAGAACAAGGTGTGGTACACTAGTTACTCCGAGCACTCCTGCTCTCCTTGCCTTCATGAAGGGTTGGTCCTAAGGGCATACTCTTCTGATAAGAGATGTTGAGACCCACCGCAAGGCTGAAGTCGAGCCTTTTTGTCGAGGTTGCTATCTGTTGTTGGGTCAAGCTGGTTCAAGCGATGTAGCAAAAGACACATGTTTTATTTTTTGACAATGCCTACTCTTGATATGATGCCTTTGAACATCCTTTTACTGTTTCTGAATTTCTCAGTTCTTATCTTGCCCTCTAGCGGCTCAGATCAGCTTTGGATTTCTGAAAGCCAGTCGTGTGAGACACACATCAATTGCATCTTCATCGGCAAGGCGCAAAAGCGTTCGGCAAAGCGCTTCTTGTAGCTGGATCAATGAATACTGTTAAACACCTTTCACCGATATCGATTTGCTTGTTGCTGGGGGATTCAAATACAACCCGATCTAAAGATGCAACGCAACTGCTGAGCCATGTCACTCCAAGGACTTCAAGGAATGAAGGTGCAACTCAGGAGTCCAGAAAAGCCAACCACTATTTTGGAAAATGACATCAACGTCAAAATGGCATCAAAGGCGCAGCTCTTCTAGACTTCCCAAAACCGCGTGGTGCGTCAGTCTGTGAGATTTCCGGAGCACCACACCCTTCCTGCGGATAAAAGAATCCAAAGCAAAACATGACCCACAAAGACTTAGAAGGCATAAAACAAAGCAGAAACCAAGGTTCAAAACCAAGCTCCGGTGCTTCGGTCCTTCGATTTGGAGCAGTGCATATCAGAAAAGCTATTGAGACAGCTCGCTTTGAGGAAACCGTGAGATTGCTCCAAGTTTGAAAGGGGTTCAAGATGTGCAAGTGCATCTAGCCGCTAGCCTTTCTAAAGCAGTCGGGGTTGACAAACAACTGCACAACAACTGCACAACGTTGTTATTTGACTCTATTTTCTTTTAGCGACATCCATCTCGTCTACACCTTCTTGGTATTTTGTTTTGTGTATCCAAGAGATCTAGTTTTCACTTTCACTTGATCCCGAGCTTGCTCCCCTTCATAAAAAAATATGTTATACAGTTATACATGCCTTTTTCATCCCAAGTTCCTTTTGAGGCTTCAAGTACTGCTTAAACTTAAACTTAAATCCTTTGAACATCTCTGGATTAAAGTCCACTTCATCACAAAATTCCTGAAACAACATTTCACCCCAAAAGACTTCTGAATCCACCTTCATGTCATCCGGAAAAAAGGTATCCCAAACACGACCGATGGGACTGGCATGTTTACTTACATTGACCCCGGAATTCAACCACCCCAATGTAGGCAACTATGCCAGTCCCATGGCATCATGGAGTGTCTGGGTACTTTGAGAAATTACCAGCACCGACCAACAAATCGGAAGTCTAAAACAAATCTCAACCAAAAGGTCGATCTACCACCGGAAATAAAACCTTCGCCAACCCAAGGAAGCGGAGGAATCTGTTCGGTCGAAGGTGTTGTTGTCACTCCCACGAACACCTTAGATGTGTTCGTGGGCCCACCCTCTCCGAGGAAAGATGAGGAATCACCTGCATTTATTTCCGCCCATGCCATCCCATGCCATCCACTTCCATGGAACGTGAGGTTTTTCAGAGTTAGCACTGCATGAAACTTCCACTGCAGAAAATTGACTGCAGAAACTGCCTGCAGCTGACCGCGCCTGTCCCGCAGGGGTTCCACGTTGACAACCCCAGTCCATTTCGGCCCACTTTGTTTGGAATACATCTGCGTTCCAAAAAAATCATTTGAACTAAGAGTTGAGTTTTTTGAACTTATCTTTTTAAACTATTCCAAGTTGCTTTCAACCTTCAAATTTCAAATCCCTTATTGTTGCAAAACTGCTTAAACACTCAAAACACTCAAATACTTTTTGCGGTCAAGAAGAACTGGAACATATATGTAATGCAATTCTTTATGCAGAATACCTTCAACAATTATCTATATTATACAAACAATAGACTTGTTTGTAAGTTATGGTGCAGGCTCCTGAAACCATGGATCAAACTCCGAAGGAAAACCCTGAACGAGAAAACCAAACCAAACGGTCACAGTGAATTATGAAAACAGGAAAAACTGAACTCCCAAACGTTTCTTTGAAATGTCCCGTGCCCAAGCAAAAAGTGAACAGGCGATTACAAGGTGCGGGAAGAATTGGATTGTGATTTCCGATGCGTACCAGTGTGATGCCTGCAGTCTCACGCTCTGCAGGAAAGCCAAGTCGTGTAAAGCGGTCCAAAGGAATTATTCGACTGGTTTTGTTCGAACTTGGTGCGTCTCGCTGATCCTTGTGACTTTGCGGTGTTTTCGTTTAAGCGCTTTGTGGATGAAATGAGTTGGTCTTCTTATGATTTTTGGCTTGGTGCGCTTTTGGCTTGTGGTATTGCTGCTTGTATGTAAGGGGGTTCTGTGCCTCGCACCACTAACAAAAGTGAAAAGCCTAAACTCCTAACTGGTTGGAAATAGAAGGGATAGCGGCTAGCGGGTAGTTGCACGTTTTTCAGCAAACCACAAATTATTTTTCCTTCTCATATCTTGACCCGCCTCATGGAATTCAACACCTTCTCATTGTACTACAAGATGGTTTTGAGATCTAACGACCCTTGTTGCTGGTATTGCACCACCATCCATTGTGTTTTATACGCTTTGACCGCAATTCCGCGGCCTTTCGCAAAACTGACTTCGGTCATGGTTCTCATTACATTTATTTTACATTCATCGCCTCCATCTAGCCTAGCGGCCTAGCGAAGGCAAATGAAGGCAAGCATCAATCCCCCATCTAGCAGTTGGCAAATTGACGCATGGAAACGGCTCCCCTCCCAAGCGAAGCGTCAGCCACCACCAAATGTCCGAACACGGACCTGCTGTTCCCAAATGCAATTCACAGGTGCGGACCTTGGCAGTAGGCCAGGCCAAAACTAAGCCTATCGTTCCTGTATCTGTCCATCTTTACTTCTCCCTGCCTCGTGCAAAACCGCACGCGAAGCGTGTTTTTACATGCCGAGAAGCCCGCCCGCAAGACTATTGCATTTGTGGCCAAGCATTCCCTGGCCTCCAGTCAGCAGTCCAAGCTGGTGAACATGAATCTGCCATGGTGGCTGCTACTCCGGCCCCGTGGGAAGAAGTTTCTTTATGAAACACACTTATAGGGATGTGTATTGTGATGAAGAGTAAAGAGGCGGGATGACTTGTCAAGTAATGATAATTGCACAGCGGCGGCGGCGGACGACATCATCAGACGGATTATCGCTTGAGCTACTCTTCCACGTTTCTGCGGTACTTCGACTGAAGTTGTGGCTATAAACATGAAAGGGCCACCTAAATGGTGCTAAGCAATCAGAAGGCACTGTGTTGGAAGGCGGTCTTCCGAAATACCAAGCTGAGACAAAGACATGTTGTGTAACACGGAAGTCTCTCCTCTGAACTTCCTTTGATTCACTTGTTGGAAAGCTCTCCCCGTGCGCTGCGAGGCCCGCGACTTATGCCCCCGCGAAGCCAAAGTAAAGATTCTGAAAAACAGGCGCTCCTAGATAGCTAGGCGTCCGGTGGCAACAACAGCAAAGCCTGGTGAAGGAGGGAGTCGAGCTCTTCTGTAGAAATTGACCCCACGTACCTGAGCTGGATTGTTGCGGCCATATTGTTTGTTCAGACTCAGAAAGGGATGCCTTGCAAATGAAGATCATTCTATTTTGGACGAACAGGCTTTGATCAGAATCCTCACCATAAAATAGCGCCGACATTGGCAAACCCATGCGTCAAAGAACCCGTGTTCTCAGAAAGTTGCCTTACAAACCAGTCTTTCCCAGAAGCTAGCGCATTTGTAGTCCCTAATTAGGGAAACCTAGATTTTTTAAAGCATTGCAAACCATGAGAAGAACTATATATAGCACATATATATTTATATTTAATATATACGTACGTCTTCTCTAGCAACATAAGCTGTTTCAGAACCAATCAAATACTTAGCCTTGACTACCTAGGAATCATTTTCGGAAACACATCACGAGCAAGTGGAGCAACTTCAAATACCCTGAATACTTGAGGGTCCTTGATCTATTGATTGGTTACCCTCAACTTTTACCAAGAGCGTGAAAACAATCAATTCTACAGGCTTGCACCATCTCGATTGCTTGTTGCGTCTTGATGAATTCTTGAGAAACGTTTCCTTGGGTTGATCCAAGGCGCCAACAAAAAAAAAACAGAAGGGACATTGATAGCTGCAAGGGTATTGATTGGTGTGTGAGTGCAAAATATGTCATGTCCAATTAATGTCCAATTCCAACTTATCGGTAATGTCGGAAAAACAATAATTGACATTACCAAACGTGTTTACACGCTAACATTTCTCAAGGAACATATATAACTGCTCATGGCATCCCAAACCATTGAAATGGTAGCCCAGCAGACCACCGCCAACCCCTAGCCACTAGCACAAACCCATGGCCAGGGTCCATGGGAGCTAACCCATGTAGGCTTCACCTACCAAGTCTTCCACACCTCTCTGAACTTACTTGTGGTGCAGGGTGATTATTGTATACAAAATTGTTGATCAAACTGTGCCAAAATTGTTGATCAAACTGTGCAAAAAAAATTGTGGTCTTCCCTGCGTGTTTTCAACTGTCTGTGTCATGCCTGATTCACCCAAAGCAGTCAAGCATTGAATCCTGTCGCATAGACAAGTCTGTGCGTGATCTGTTCACGCCTTGAGGCGTGCGTCAATTCCAAATTCTAAAAACGGAAAGGGGCACCCCGTTTCACGATCCAAAGTTCACATGTTTGAGTGGGATGCTATGGTCCGTTAGTTCTGAACAAGCGAAATTTAATGACATTTCTTGCAATGAGTGCGTTTGGTGTTCTAGCTACAGATGTGTGCGTTTGGTGTTCTAGCTACAGATGTGTGCAACTGGCGAAGGTAAACGGGCTGAGGCTGGTAGCTTTGTCGCATCGTCGGTCTCAGGTCTTTGGATCATCAGCTGGCATCCCCTGCGCAGCCCGAACTTGGCAAGCGCTTGCTCCACTGTGACACGCTCACTTTAGGTAGTCTCTGCCAGGGCCACGGGGGAATTTTCCACAACACACAAAACTATAGGTTGCCTTGCGACCTGATGCGTAATGATTTGGGATGCAATATCCTGATCTATGAAGTGGTGACATGCAGTATGGCTAATTGCGACGACCTTTTTCTTTTCGACCTTTCAGCACGCCAGTCGTTGCTGACTGCAGGGCAGCCAATATGGAGAGCAGATTTCCGGGTGCAACACTGCATTGACACTCTGCAATTTGCAATTGCAATTAATTCATGTGTTTCTTTGTAGAGCCTGCCAGGGACAGGGACCCAGCTTTGGTGCAGGGGTTGCTCACACACGCCAATCCAATGGCTGCATATTCAAGGCTCAATCGTTTAGCTTGTCTCTGCGCAAGAAGATCATGAAGGCATCTTGGAACACCGACGGTGGGAGAGGCTTCAACTGTGGTACCTGATTGTCATCAGCGTGGTGCATTTGGGTGGAGCATCAAATGTGGCTGACAGGGCTCAAGCGCTGGCATCATCACATGATATGTGAAGAAGACTTGGGATCATGGTAACATCGTCTTGAAGGGCACGGTCCGGTTCAGTATGATGGTGATGAGCTGCAGTGTACCCGTCAAACCAGTGCGCATTCCCAGCGAATAAGTCCGGGAATCTATGATCTGCTGAAGCGTGACGTCTTTTTGATCTAACTCCACAAAGTTCAGTGTAGCATGAGCAGCTCCACTGCAGAGGTGACGCCATCCTCATGAACTCCCCGGCTTTTCATGCTCTTGTGAAATGTGAAGCGGTGGAGGTTTTTGGCCGACGCCCCATTTGATGTGAATGCAACTGGTCCGCACTTTCACAAATCGGTTACGCGCACTTCAAGTCGGCTCCTCTTGACCTTTCGAATATCCCTAAGGAACACCTCCCCCGAGAGCAGTCCAGGGTTGGTGATGGCCCCAGAAGTGACCTGGAGTGGGACACGCATTGGGAGACCCAGTATCAAGCTCAGCAGGATCCTGATAATCGACGGCGCGCCATCAACAGATTCTGCATTCAACAGCTACTTGATCGAGGGGCTGTGTGGGGAGAAGGACTTTGAACGAGGGCCACCCCCCCCTCGTTTTATTGCCAAACATGTGTGTCCTGTTCAACATGCTAATCACTGCGCCGCCACGAAGCACAGCTCCCAACTCCACAAGCTTCATGGTCGTATCCACATTCGTAGGTCCAGGAGGTTTCGTTCGGAGCAGGACCGATTCGTTCTTCGTCAAACCTACCATCCGGCTCGAAGGGGTTTGGAGCAGCTAGGTGCACCGGTGACTTGGCCAAGTCTCCATGAGCTCAATCTTGCGCACATTCAGGAAGCCAAGAACTGGGTTGTTGCGTCCATCAATGAGCACACCCTCCAAACCAAACAGATGCGCATTCACAAATGGAAAAGCCGTCTCAAGCAATCCTCTACGTCGGGCTGCGCTTACATTTTTTCTGCGCCTCAGATCTAGCCCTTGTCCAAGATGATGCCGGCAACATCATTTATCAACCGGATCTAGCCCTTCAGTGTCTCAACGATAAATGGGATTCCGTGTATGGGGCCAACACTCTCCATAACCACCCCCTCAAAATGCTGGAGACAGTGTGGCCTTATTGCCCGTTTCTTTCAGTGGGCGGAAGATACTCGGGGTGATGACTTGCCTAAGATGCTTAACTGCACAAAACAAATCATTCTCAACAAGCCCGGCCCGTCAGAAGCCATGAACAAAAGGCTCATCACCATCTTGCCTGCGCTGATCCTGTGTTTACACCGGAGCCAGATACGAGCAACTCCAGGAGTGGCAGAAGCTTGCAATGCCACCGGCCATCGGAAGCATTAAGACCAGGACGATGCCCCTCCTTCACACTGCGCTTCGGCTCGACATTGACACTGCTAAGCATGATTATCATGGCCTTGTAGGAGTTAAATTAGAAAAATGCATTGATCACATTTTGCCGCAGTACACAAGTGCACTCTTTTTCGGCTCTTGGCGGTTTTGTAAAACCTATTCGCAAAGCTTTATAAGAGCCTGCGTAGACATATATTATGTTATAAAGGGTGGATGAGCATCGATCCGACCACGGCGGCAAATGGAGTAGCGCAGGGCTGCTCACTCTCACTAATAGCTATTAACGTCCACACCAAGGCCTGGGTTCACCTCCTTGAGCATCTATGTCGACGATGCGTACATCTGGTGCCATGTTATCGATGTCGACCTCCTTTCCAGGGCCATCGAAGTGACTAAACTCTGGGATAAACTCAATGGCCAGAAGCTTAATGATGGCAAGTCAACCGTGTGGGGATTGTGACAACAGATCGGTCGTTGATTGTTGCAACTTGTTGATCCAAAGGGATTTGCCAGTGACCAGTGGAGGTGTTCGGACTGGTGGAAAGTTTTGAGGATACAGTGGATTCCAGCTCATGTCTGTGAAAATGTCTCAGCGCCTTTTCTCGATCCAGCAGCACTGCATCAATTGGGTGCGACAGTACAACATGTCTTGAGGAACCATGACGCTGGTCGTGCCGCGAAACAGACAGCTCGGTCCATCTCACCCATCCGACCTGATATGATCCCTGTCATGCATGCGGCAACCGCACTGCACCACGAATGGCTCGTCAAATTGCACTGCCAGTACAGACTAATTTAATGAGGGCTTCAAAGCGTCCAATGAGGGGCAAACTACTCTGCAAGAGATCACGGTTGACCAGGCGCGTGCTTTGTACCCAAGTTGGCCTTGGCAATCATGCTTTGCTCATTTCGGCTGGAAACCAAAAATCCCTCAAGGGATTCCTCCACCCAGACGGTGGAAACACCATCCCGAAGACTGGCACAATATTTGCAGTTTTTTGCGCTCCCTGCAATGGAGAGATCAGAAAGGGCAGGCGGTCGCACTTTGTGAGTTGGCCATTGCCTTCCACTGCGGAGGCTATACACTCAAAGGTGAGGACGACTTGCCTACAATCTACTCCACCGTTTGCCGCGTCCGGCAAGCTGTGCAGGTTCTGTTGAAAGCTATATAAGATGACAGATCACAGCCTTGTCCAGGCTTCTTTTCAACCACCTATGTCAAGAGCTGTGGGCGTGTGTTGCCGCAAAGCGCAATTGTTGACGCCTTTCCGTTCATTTCTAGCTCGAACATTGTCTAGTGGGCCCGGCCGTACGATTGAGTCGTGGCGTGTGCCATTTTCATTTTGAGTGTGCTGCCATTCCGGTCAATGCATCGGGGAATCGTGCATGTTGGGACCAAAGAGTCCCGCATGCCATCGTCGCGCTCAGATCGTCCGATGAGTGAGGTATATATAGAGATATATAGAGTAGGCCTCAAACAAACAAAGTTACAAACACATATAAAAGGTAGATCTTTGGGGGGGTAGCATATATATATATATATAGCTGCAAAGACTTCAAGCAGGTAGGCAAACAACTTGAACAAAGGATCTGAATCAAGCCTCGCATAGAAGAGGAAGGCTGGTGAAGCCCACAATCCCAATTGATGCGCCTTGTGGGCCTCCATAGTCGAGGTACAACGTGGCTTGATAGACACATCAATCACTGTATACAATGGGGCAGTTCAGCCTCTTGGTCAGCATCCACAAAGAAAACCTGCGTCAACAGGTCATGACATGCATCATGAACCATCATGAGTCTTCTCTTGCTGCAATCCATCCGTTTACTTGCACTTCTGACATCTAACGTAGACCACAGGTCGGACACTTGAGAGCTTTTGCCCTTCCTTAGCCCTTGACTTCAACACCATTTGCTGGCCCTGCAGTCAGGAGCTGTCTGACAGCCTTAGCTGATCGGTTTGCATCACGTCGCACATGATCAATCTGCCTCGTGTCTCCTGAGAAGATGTGTTGTCAAGAACTGCAATCATGGGCAAGCTGGGCAAGCAACCATTTGCGATGGGCCAAACCAGGTCTGGACAAATGCAATCACCTCAGGGCTAGTTTTGAGGTTCCAGGAAAGTGTTCAGATGCGATGAACCCTTTGAGTCAAGAGAACCATGATGCATAGTAGGTTGTTGTTATTCAAAGTCCAGCCAAGACAGTAAGTTGCTCTTCATAATCAGGACACATCTGTTCTACATCGCATCAAGGCTCTTATATGTTTCATGTGCGTCTTGCAGAATTGAGAAGCCAGCAGCTAGGGGAGCAGCGGTCGCACTATCCTCTAAATAAAGTGGTTCAGCTGTTGTGACAGTGCAAAAGTTGACAGATGAAGGAAGGACAAAGTCGAAGAGAGTTGGAAAGGAATTCATGATTGTGCCAGGGTCAAGTTGAAGCGCGCCTGAGCCCTAGCAAACGGGATGCATTCACCATCCATGGCAGCCATAGCTGCCATAAGCAAATGCAATCAGGCTTGCAAACGCACAAAAAGCTTGTAGATTCTTGGGCGACCACATTGAAACCAACAAGCATCTTGACTTTCTTTCCATGAGGCCTGAAATTTTATAGAGATGTGAGATGTGAGAACTCTCCAGGTCTTATTTTGGCAAGGAAAGTAGAGCTGTCTTGAAGTGACCCATACCTTGTTCAAGCTTCCCCCCTCATCCATGCTAAACACTTGCCAGCTCAACTGAAATAGTCCAAGCCAAAACACAGAAAGAAAGGCTACAATCAAAGCTGTGTAGAGTATGGAGTCAACTCGGCATGCACCAAAGCTGGTTGTGGAAAACCCATGTGTAGTTTATGGCAAGAGCCTCAGAGTTCGCTCCAGTTTTCAATCACGCACCTGTTGGCTTCTGCACTCTCTCTGGGCCTAGACTCAAATTGTCAAACGGTTGCATCAGTTGGCATGGGGCAACAGCGCCCTTTACCTTAGAAGGTGTCTGGAGAGCCTAAACCAAAGCCTTCTAGCATCTGCAACACCGACAGACCCATCATTGAAACTGTCAACTGTGTAGACTAGGCTGTTGCGTCTTTTGCCCAAGCTCTGTCACTTTGCATCTTAAGGGCTGGACATGCCAGCACATCTTCCTGGACGTTTGTCCAATGTGTCAAGTCATCTTTTACAATGAGGTTCTGGTAGAACTGCTGCGCAAAAATGCTGCTGCCTGCGAAAACATGCGAAGTTATCCAAAGAGGACTTTTCAGTTTGAAACAAAGCTGTAGGTTACACTTTGGCTTTTGATGTTGTATAGTATCTAGTGCATCCAAACACTTCAGTGGTCTAAGAGAGGCACCAGGTGCTTCAGATGAACTGTGATGCAAGCAGCCAGTCTTGTCCGGTGGCATCGCACCAGGCTCTTCATCTGGAAGCGAAACCTGTAAAAAGGAGACGTCAGCTTGAATCTGCTGACACTCCGAGATGGACTTGGAAAGAGCTGCACCATCCTGGTAGGTAGCGTATGCGTCCAAAACACATTTGATTCTGATCAGTGCATGGTACTCCTGTTGCTGCTGCTGTGACTGTGACAATGCCGACTCCTTGGTCTGACCGGATGCAAAAAAGGCATTGTGATTTGACTCGTAGCATTTCACATAAGCCGCACAATCAGCCCTATGCGCGATCCTATCACATGCTGCATCTTCCACCTTTCGCTGTAAGTCCTGACAAAGGAGTTTCTTTGAAAGATAGGTTTCCTCTTTGCCACCCTGCCCATTCTTCCTGCGATCTTCACCGTAGCAATCTCGCAAAGTGTGGAGTTTCAGACTTGTCGCGTTGGCAGATGCATTAAATGCATGCTCCCATGAGATCAGTTGTGAGGCAAAGTGATCTCTGAAATGCTTGATGTATCCTCTTACGGTGTTGTACTGCAAAGAGTTTGCACGATGTGCGCAAAAGCCGCTGACGGGAAACTGATTCAGAGCGTCAAATGCTCCCTTTCGCTGTAGCTCTCTTGAACTCCTTGCTGCAAGCTCCTTCTCGCAAGAATCAAGAATGATCTTAGAGCCAGATTCCTCTAATCGGCAGTTTGCATGCACTTGAGCCAAGCTGTCTATTGATTGCAATCCTGTGTGCGAATCGATGTCATAGAGTCCTGAACATGACACAAAATCCGTCCATGCCTGATTGATGGTTTGCTGAGTCAATTTGGATTGGTTACGCACCATTGATTTCATCTCAGCCACCATTTTGTCGATGTCAACTACTGTCTCTGCCAATTCTGGTGTACCCCGCTGCTTCTCCAAAGCGAGCAGCGCAGTCTCAATGTTTTCTAAGCTTATTGGAATCTTGGATCGAAGGGCTGTGTGGCTTGATCGAGTTGATGCTGTTTTTTGCAGCCATCCCGACCTCCAGGCTTGCAATGAAGAAAAGGAACAAGGAGCCATATGTGCGACACACTCTCGCGTTTGAGAGAGTGCCCTGCATTCTCATCTGAGGCAGCTCTGCTGCGACGACTTTGCTGTTCTGGAGCCAGAACAGCTATCCAAACCGAAAGGGGCATGCTCAAGAACATACAGTAACTACAGCTCCATTTGACAAATTCAGTTGATGATTCTCAGTCTTGATGATGAACCTAAAAAGGTATGCCGGTAAAGACCGTGCTCTTATGCAGAATGATGCCGTAAGTATGGTGCCGCTGGCAGGCAGGCTTCAAGTTTTAATCGCACACAGCCAAAGTCTACTTTCTCTTGATGGGGCATCATCCTGCTACTGCTTTGAGTGATGTCAAAGGACCAGTCCATGACATGTCTGAGCAGTTCAATTCACAGTCTTGACTACTCACATGTCGTTTTCTGCGTAATTCATCAGGTCAAAACAAGAATGTTGTGAGCAGCCGCCCCAAAATCTTCATGCAAACACACAAGCACAAAAATGGAACAAAGCAATGCTTGCGCCTGGCACTTGCACAAAGATATGCATTATTTGCACTCTTAAGCTCCGTGTCAACAACCCACCAGACCCCGGGCCCCAAGTTAAAGAAACTGCTTCAATTTCAGAAGTTCAGCTGGTTTCCTGTGCACTGATGTCTCCCCTTGCCGCCGATTGGCGTCCAAGCAATGGTGAAACATTGTATAAGTAATCATGAAATGAAATGTGTTCAAAAGCATGCCGGAGCAGGAAGGTCTTCTGGAAGTAAAGGATAACGCTCTTTGAACAAGCTTCGGACGCGCTGCATGCGCCTTTCACACCATGCGGTGCTCCCTCGGAAGTTCCAAAACGATGTCCCAACACCTTTGTCTTTCAGTGGGTCATACTCCAAATGTCCTTCTCTCTGCCATTTTGCATAGTTGTTGATCCCTGCAAGATCGTCTAAGAAAACCTCGCCGGCAAAATCGGTGCTGTAAGTGCAGGAGGATGATACTGACAAATCATCACACCTGCCGCCAGGATACTGCGTCATACATGCCTCGTCCTACAGGGAACGGGGTTCCTTCTGCACATGCATTTTTCGAAGTATGTGTGTCTGCTCTCAGAAGGAGAAGGCTAACAATAACCAGCCTTGATTCTGAAACTGAACACACATAGGCATCATCGACCTGATGATTGCCAAACTCCTGGTCTGCACTAAGTGAGTCAAGTGGCGACGCCCCTACCAGCCATAAGACGTCGTTTAAGCGAAATCCATCTCCCCTCCCAACACTGTAATGCTATCAGCAATCTGACACATACAAAGCTTCTGATATCCCGCAATCAGAAAACCTTCAATAATGCTGTTAAGGTAAAGGTATCAAGCAGGGAACCAGTTCACAATCGAGTCAGAAAGGAACATAGTTCTGTTCCAGTTTGTTTCCTTGACAGGTCTTGATAAGGAAATCTGGTAAAGAGCTGGAGGAAGCCTCTTACTGAGAACTTGCATGTACTCAGCAAGCATGAGGAAAATACAAAATAACAATACGGGGACATGTATATATGCTAACCCCCGCACCCCAAAGATCTACCTTTTAGTTTCCTCTCCGGAGTTCTTCCAAAGAGATACACATTTTGGGGTTGAAGTTCAGAAGTTCTGTGAGCAACCCATGCTGTAAAAGTGATTCATACAGCAAGGGACCAATTCCAAGATTTTCACCAACTGTCCTCCGCATAATTCCCAGTTCGCTGGGACTGTAACATAAAGGGTTGGAAAAAACGGACCCCAACTAAGATTTTGTCGGATTCCAGTGGTGTGAAACTCCTACGTAGGCTAGGCTACTGATTCGATGCATTGAATGCAGCTGTTAAATAGAACAAATTTTACTATGAAGCAGAACCATTCCTTTCACAACTGTCAATTTTTGCAAAAAGAGGTTGCAGAAAATAGAGGAGCACATGATGCGAAACACATGTATACAAAGATGGTGCTATTTGGGTTTGAACATCCCAAACTAGAAGCAACAACGCCGTGCAACAAAAATGGGTTTATGTGGAGCAGCAAACTAATTGGCACGGACGCACATGGGTTTCAATTGGTCCCTAGATTTTGCCTGTACCGTCTGATAGACACACCGAACACACAAACAAACCCAAGAAAGAAGTGGTACCTTCTGAGTACATGATATGATATGTGATTTCCACCATCATTAGCTTTCTCCTGCGTTCAATGCTGCATAGCTTGAGCTGGGGGGGCCGGAGCATTTCGTTCGGGAACGAAATTGCATATTCTGCATCACGAGGTGTGTCTGGGAGAAGAATCGGGGTGAGAGAAAACATTGACAAACACACTGTTTTTCATCGTATTATTTGCATCACCAAGTTCATGAAAACGAAATTTCTGCTTTACTTAGTACATGTTTCATGATTGCATCATTTGCGCCAGTTGATTGTAATGGCATCGCTTTTCGTTGTATATTCTATGTATTTTGCCACTGCTTTCAGAGTAACAATTTTTCCCGAAGGAGGTAGTGTTGAATACTATTTCGGTTTCTGAAACATGTACACATGGATATAACGTGGACCCTGTGAAACATGTGCAATTCCCAAGTGGTCGAAAAATAGAGTTATATATTCTGCAAAAAGCAACTGCGGGCCCCTGAAACATGTACAATTTCGAGAGGGTCGCAATAGTGTCTGTGCATTAGCAGTTCCAAACTGCCTATACATCCACGTGGCGGCTCATTGTGCAAAAACTATTTGGCTTTCAATGCATATGGATTTTTGCCGCTGCGTTCAATTTATCAAGGCTTTCTGCGGTGGTGTTGCCGTAAGGTGGGAAGGGTCGGGAGGCGCTGAGGGTGTGGCCGGATGGACTTGGCCAGGCTGTGTAACTGGTGGAAAAGCCGAGAACGGTTGCCAAACTCCTTGGTTGGGGTCCCATTGTGCTTGTGTCGGCTGCGGTATCGGCTGCGGAGATGGTTGGGTGGCTGGGGCAGGCGCAGGTTGTGGTGGGGCTGTTGCTGGAGAAGAAGGTGGAATGGGTTCGTGTGGAGGTAAAGTGTATGGAAAAGGAACTGTGGGGTGGAGATGTGGTGCATGTGGTAGAGGTGGCGGTGATTTTTAAAATTGGGCCGTAGGCGGCCATGTTGGTTGCAGAAATGGTGGCATAGTGGCTGGCATGTGTGGAATCATGGATGGCATATGTGGTTGTGTCTGTGGGAATGGAAAAGTCGGTGCTGTTGTGGGAGGTGGCTGATGTGTCAGGTATGGGTAAGGCCACGGGATGTAGCAGCGGCAGTCCCCGTCAGCTGCAAAATGGCGCCAGCGCAGCGCTCCGGCAGCTAAGGAAATGGTAGTGAGATGAAATGAAAAGCCTGCGCGCAGTGAATCTACGTCGTGGAAAGTCAGTGGTGAAAATGTGATCATAGGTCGACTGTACACGATTGAAACTCAAACGCAAGCTGCAAAACAGGATGGTCAGTCGAAAATCTAGTGATTCAGTAATTGAGTAAGGTGGAACCGTATTAGCCCGGCGGCTCAAAAGGCAATTAATTCAGCGGTGAAAAGAAGTCGGTTAAGAGAATCCAACGAGTGGTGGAAACGAAAAAGGCTGTTAGTGAAATTCCTGCATGGCTTCGGCGCCCCAGTCACGCTATCACACCCAGCACCCAAGTGGGACGGCTGAGCGGTTCACACTCTGACATTGGTTTTCAGTTAGCTCAATTCCCACGTCGAGAAGGAAGGTGAAGGAACGGAAAGGTGCATGGGTCCGCAGAAAAGTATTGTTGAACAAGTGTTAATGCACATCTGCAATGACTCAGCGGCAGCTCACGAGCGGTGGAAACCTGTTTGGGGGAAAAAATCACATGAAAGACCATGAATCAAATCAAAGGATTGGACGGCTTGGTCAACAGCTTCATTGCAGGTACAAGAGCCGGTGTCCCAGCTCTCTTCCAACTGATTTCGTAGCTTCGTTGGCACGGATAGGAAATCAGTCGTGCCCCCTGCAGTGTGGCATGGACATGGAGAAAAGTAGTAAGACCCTTCGGCACAGGGGTTGACACACACTTCGAACTTCGAACTTGGAGTTTCAGTTAATGCGATCTCCCGAGGAAAGGAA
>CAXAMN010010513.1:19086-59481 GCA_963970005.1 Durusdinium trenchii
GAGTGAAGGTGGTGGAAAAACCCTTTGTCCAGGGTGGGACACACACACACACTCGCATTCCGAAACACTCCGGATCAATCCTTAAAGGCTTGAAATTCCACAGCCACAAGTAGTTTTGAAACGCGCGAATAAAGGTTCTACATGCCAAATCATTCCTCAAGCCCCCACGCACTGCACTGCCAGAAGAAAGCAGAACAGTTGACGCACAGGTGTTCTCGCTACAAAAGACCTAATCACTTTCACCTCTTAACCTATTACTTAACCGTCTCTATTTTGGCTGACCGTATCCACAGTAAATCAGCCCGCCTCAAGCCAAGACTGCCCAAAGACTGCCTTCAGAGGTCGTTTACGTCGTCGCCGCTTTGCGGGGCGTTTGTGGGGCGTCGAACCGTCGAACATTTTGGCGACGCAGCGCCCAGCGCACAGCCCAATAAAATACATTGCGCAACGTTGAAAGGTCTGGCGCGCGGAAAGGGCCCCTACTTGCCACTATGACATCTGGGTTTGTGGGGCAAGGGTTTGGACTGGGCGGCAAGCTGTTGGCCCTGTGTAATTAGGAGCGAAAGTACGAGCAGAGGTGTGCAAGGTACTTGCACTTGAAAGCATAATCTGCCGTGTTCGCAGACTTGACTATTGTCTTTAGCGGCTTACAGGCCGTCCTGCCGCTAGTCTCGCTAGTTGACCGAAGCCCAGAGTCCGGAGGCTTTGCGTCTCAGCCTGGAGAAATAGCGGGGAAACGCCAACCTGTAGGGTTAGAAACATACTGGAGGCCCACTGCTGGAGGTGTGTTAGCTTCGCCGCCTCGTGTGGAGGCCATAAAAAACATTAAATTCAACCATAATAAACATAAAAACATCAAAAGAACCACCAAATCATGAACAAAATCGAAAAAATCATATATTATCTTAAACAAATCATATATTTCACAAATTTTCTTGTTTTGTGTGACTTCTTATGATTTTTAAATGCTTCTTGTGATTTTTTACGATGTCGCTTATGATTTTTAAATGATATTTTATGGCGCGAAAACCTGGCTACCTACGCGTCATCGCTCGACAGGGGTTGCCCACGCGTTGAGACTAGGGTTCAAGTTTCGGGGCTGCTGGCCTGGAGCTGTTTGGGGTTGGTGGTCTTGAACTGTTTGGGGTCGCAAGTCGCTATCTTGAGCGAGAAAGAACTTAGTCGTCAAGAATCGCCGAGCAGCTCTGCGGCACTAGGGTTCTCTAATTGGCCTCGCAGGCGGCACGGTCAGCAGTAGTTCCAGTTTTGCTTCAACTCGACGCCCAGCAGAAGTCGGCTTGGACTGTTCAGCTTCAGCAACAGTAACTCCTTCGAGCGCCGAATCACTCTTGGGCCCTAGCTGTAGCTCCCCCCAACAACTTTCGTCTGCGTCGAATTGTTTCGTCTTCTGGTCCTACGCTTCAACTAAATTATATATATAAGGTAGGAGGGTGAAGAAGTTACTTGGAACAAGCTGCAGCAAACTTAGCGCTGGTGAAATTAGCAGCTATAGCTGCTAGCTGCTGGCTAGTTCACAGCTAGCAGTTCGTCCTCAATGTCCACGCGAAAATAAAGGCACAAAAAGCAAACCTTGTCACGGCAGCGCAGAACCAAAAACACCAGCAACTGTCTTGGATACTTCTGCATCATCGGCCTACAGCGTCCTACCGTTCCTACGCGACCACTACTTCCGCTAAAGTTCACAATCTTGACTGGTCACAAAAGTCCTGTCATTCTCGCGCACTGCGCACCAACGGCAGTTTTCCAATCCTGGCCCTAGAGTCACCCAGTGGCGTTGTCAACCTATATCGTTCTCACTGTCCTACCGCCCAAGAACACCCCAGTGCAGAAACAACTGCAGATTATTTCTTCATCCAAATGCGATTTGAAACCAGGAACATTTCCGGGCACTAGAAATACAGAATTCAAATTCATAAAAAATCATAAACCTATGAAATGTATTCTTTTCAGGTCATAAACTAAATCGTAAAAACATCATGTTCACGCAAAGCTCCATCCACCACACCCACAGCTTTGGAATGAGAGCGCGGAACCATGTTGGCTCCAAAAGTCAACTGCCCCAGTTCGCCAGCTTTCCAAGCACCCTGTCTCCACCACGCGAACAGCCAGCGCCAGCACCGGCGCCCTGTTTCCACCACTCACCACGTGCACAGCCAGCTCACAGCACCCAGCGCCGGCACCCAAACGCACTAGTGCCCGGCATGAGCGGCCGGCGCTGGTAGCACCGGCGCCGGCGCCCAATACCCAGCACCGCGCGGTTGTCAGACTTGAGTGGGCTTTGAATAGCACAGTCGCCATGTAGCCTGCAAGCCTGGCCAAATGGGACAGTTGACTTTCCAAGAAAATACCAAAAAATATGCGCAAGCCATGCGCGGGGGAAGAGGGGGTGAGGCAAAGTCCGGTCACAATTGTTTTTAGGATTCCCCTTGGGAGGAAGAAGGGCTGAGGCAAAGTCCTGTCACAATCTTTTTGGAACCATCAAACTTTTTAGTGGCACAGAAAGCAAGGGTGCAGAGAAAACAATGAGAAAGAGAGCGATGAACTGATAGAAACAAAACACAGATCACATGACCACATGACAGAACGCAAACGTTCGCTGAGAACGCTCCTTTCTGTCTTCCATTCAACAATACCTCCATGTGGACATAATTAGGTACCAAAAAGACTTTTGTGCTCTGAAAGCAGCGGCAAACAACTTTATTATTGCACATAATAATTCTATTTTTGGATCCCATTATTTGACGTGAATAATTTCAGTGGGTTGAAACATTGATCCAGCAACGCTTGCAAAATGCAAATAACACATAACTAAACAATCTATCACGGGGTCCAAAAATATAGACTTGTTCTATCAAACTCAAATTGCGAGACTTATATGTTCCAACATTCAAAACAACATGTCTTTGTACGAAAACCCTCCAAAATAAATTTGTTCCCCGATCCTTTTTTCCAATCGGTAAAGCCGGACAGGCCGCAGGCAAAGAAAACCACGCACCAGAAGGATCGTTTGAAGACGTATAGGCAAAGCCTGTAGATGCGCCTTGCTTTTGGCATCCAACTGCAAAGCCATAGTGATCCCAAAGTTTGTTGCAGCCAGGCACAGAACATTTGCCGAGATCAAATGCCACGAAGGGCATAAACGCTTTCATTTGCCTGACAAGCTGGTTGGAAGGCCGCACAGTGACCAAGAATCTAAGAATCCTCGTGATTCCGTTCATTCTGACCCCAGGCGTCGCATTGATTTTCACAATTTCGTGGTGTAGGTAGTACATGACACCAGCCAAGTCTGCCATGTCGACATTGCCCATGACATAATTGTGATCATTTTGTGCTCTGTACATGTAAAAGGACATTTCATCAAGACTCTGAGCACAAGTGCTGCCGTCCCACTTCGACCCTGCCGGGCAAATGCATCTATCCAAGACTAGCTTCCGCGGAGAGTCACACTTCTCGGGTTTCGCGTAAGAGGTCTGTTGCTGCAGCGTTTTAAGTGCTTCGAGAATTGATCCATAGCCGCTTTGGACTTGTTTGTTTGCTGCTTTGGTCTCTTGCAGCATCTTTGCAATCTCATCACTACTTGGACTTGGCACTTCTCTGTGTCTTTCTAAGGGCAAACTTGTACCCTGGTGATTGTCAACCGCAAAAGGACCATGAGGGGTTTGATGACTGTGCTGCAGTATGCCAAATGTGTTTTCGCTTCTTGCAACCACTCTAGCAGAAGTTGCATGTGTGACACGGAGGAAACCCCATGTTTGTAGCAGCGCAGCCAGGCCAAACGCAAGAAGTAGGAATGCCAAGGCGCTCAAGGCACGTTCCCTTGAACTTTCAGATTCTTCTGCCATGGCAAGCGCGTTTTTCAAGAATGCCCCTTTGAGGAAGTTAATTTCTCGAACCACAAATATCGCATGAGTTGAAACTGCAACGTCCTTTAGTCTCAAGGTCCTTTACGGTCTCTTCAGGTCCCTTGTGTTGCAACTTGCGCTTCACCCACCAAGGGATCCACAGGGTTCGGAATCCGAGCAATGGCACCCAATCGGACAAGCAGCCCAGCAACAACGCTGAACAACCAAACATAGATGCGGAAGAAACACCTGTGACTGTACAGTGTGAGTGTGCGCCCAGCCGTGAAACGCTGTGATTCATCATGTCTGCAAGATGCCAGCATAGACCCCAGATAGCAAAATATATTTGTGGGCACCATAACAACTGCACCCACACTCCAAGTCGCGCACTGCCATAAGCATCTGGCAGCGGCAATCTGCAGCCGCACCAGCATCCAGGCTCCAAAGCGCAAATGGGTATACACATGCGGCGGCGCCCTGCAGAGGCACCAACACCAAGCTCCAAAGCGCGCACGGCGATCGACATCTAGCAGCAGCGCTCTGCAGCGGCAGCAGCACCAGTGCCCAAGCTCCGCAGCGCGCATACCTGGTCAAACGGAGCAAACGCTGCCACTTGAATTCCTCAGTGAGCTTCTGGAGCAGAACCGGCCAGCAATCCTCGAGGGAGAGGATACAGTCTGGTATTCCACCATAGCCCGTGCGCTTCCATTGCTTGCCATCGTGGATGTCGAACTCATAGTCAAGCAAGTAAGCTTGCAGGGCCTGAAGTGGGCCAGAGACGACCTGCCATCTGTAGCGGACCTTGAGAAGGGCACCCAGGGCAATGTTCCAGCTGGACCAGAAAAGATGTTGCGCACTCTCTGCAAAAGCATGGTAGATCTTCCACACGGTGTGGAGGTGTTGGCATATGATGGAGTCAGCCGGGTCCGGGAGCTTGGGGTGCATGTCGAACACCACATCAACAGAGCCACTGCGCTGTAGCCGGAGAGTTTAGCGGCTAAAAACCCTCAATTTTTGCCGTCTTTGAGGAGGCAATCCATTGGCTTGGGCTCCCCATGTCATCACCGGGTGGATGGCCCCTCTGTGGAGCCGATACTTGGTGGTGGGCGCCAAACGGAGACGATGTAGAATCCCGGTGCGAGCACTGCCCTTGGTGAAGCGCTTCTTGACCTGCATCACCCGTCTCCTACGGCTGCCAGTTGCATCCACTCCGAGGTCGCGCAGGACATCATAGTGTGCTGGATCCTCAGGGCCCAGGAGCTGCGCAAGTTCCTTACTGACTTATTTTGTGCTGGTGATGAAGCCCGTTTTGTCCGTGTTCAATTCGAGTCCTGCAGCTTCCAGCTCCGCCTTGAAGGCCAGGAGTGCTTCTTGAGCAACATAGGCAGGATCTCGTCCTTGGACATCGTAGGACACATCATCGACCCAAGTCTGCAAGGCTACTGCAGGGTGTTGTTGAACCAATTGTTTCAGTGGCCTGTAGAGGATCAGCTTGGAGATGGCTGGGGCCTGAGGACAGCCCTGCAGGATGCCTCGCTGATAGTGCTTTGGTTCCCCACTAATACCTTCAGCTTGAATCGTCCTGGGGCCTGAGTAAAGGTCCAAAGCCAGCTTGAGGTGCACCACAGGGTATTGCAAGATCCTTGCTGGTTCAATGATGTGGTCCAAGTTGACGGTGTCGTAGAAGCACGATAAGTCAGCCAGACATGACACTGTATGAATCCCATGATGACGACGTTTCCCACCTACCCAGCGGCTCGCCCTGTTTCTCCTAGGGGGCGCAGCGGGCGTTGGATCTTGAGCCATCACAGGATGGCGGAATGCGCTCTGGTCAAGAGTCAACATGGAATCATGGTGTCCACTGGTGAATCATTACAGTTCCCCCAACTACCGTTGACCAGAGCACTCAGGAAAAACGACATCAAAATCCGATGCTGTTCCTCATATTCGAGGCGCTTGGATGATGCCGCATGGCTCCGCCTCTTGTAGGCAGGATCATCTCGCCGGTGCTTCAGCTCCGTAGGGACATCGACCAAGCTCAGCCAGCCAGACTTCACAAACTGGTTCAAGGCATCATTGGCACGGCTGGGGTCCAGCTTGGTCATGCAGTCAACCAACATCTTCTGGTGAGGTACCCAGCGCACCATCGATTTGGTGTCTTGCAGGTCCCTCAGGATGATGGCCAGCTCAAGGGCGGACTTCCTGTCTTGCTTGCCACTCGGATTCTCCCTGAGCAAACAGTCGTACAGGGACTTGGCGTCCGTCACTGAACACTGACCCTGTCGGTCTGCCAAGGAGCACTGGCCGCGCATGATCAACATGTGGGGACTCAAGGAGTTGCGCCAGCAGCTCAAGGAAACATCATGCTTGGTGGCATCGCGGTACATCACCTGGAGCCAGTCGACCTCATTGACCCCTTGCAGCATGGCTTGGGTCTCTCCTCCAAAGGTCGAAAAGACCTTCCGCTTCAGCCGTGAAGACCGCCAGGTGATAGGCGACGCCCTCACTGCTCTGTTCCCTTCCGGCAGCCGTTCAGCAGCTAGCACCATCCATGCTCCCTGAGTCGCATCCAGAGGTAGACCTTCGTGATCAACCTGGTCGACGCCCTTCATGTTAATGCCGCCAGCATCGCTGCACACCACGAAGCACACATTCTCAGGGTGGAAGCGCCAGATCTTTAGAGGCCGGTCGTGGGTGGATCGTAGGAAGTTGACATACTTGTTGACCACTTGCACGTCACTGACTTGAGCATTGGGTAGTCGTCCTGCCATGAGAGATGCTAAACCTGAGGCTTCAGGGCGACTTTCGCGAGCCAGCCAATTGATCTTAAAGACCAGGGAGCGCAGAAGGTTGAACTCTTCCTTGGAGAGGAGGTCATCCGGAGTGGATCGGCGACCTTTGGCCAGAGGTATTGGCTTCACCTGCTCTTGGATGTACTTGCTCTGGTCCACGTGGATGCTGTCTGACATCACCCGGATGTGGCGACCCGCATACTCGGCTTCGTCCTCCTCCCATTTCCCGAAGTGGAATCGTTTGGTGAGCTCTGACTTCAGCCAATCATAGTGATCAGGAGCAGCACATACGATGAAATCGTCCACCTCCACCAGCACCTGCGCCAAGCACTCCCGCTTGTCCGAGAACAGCGTATACCAGCAGGGTTCGACGAGGTTCTTCTCAAAGGACAGAGAGGCGAGGAACCGGGTCACAGTCAGACGCCACTCTCGAGGTGCATCATCCAAGCCGTAGGTGGGAACCAGGATCTCAATGAGGGCTCCTTCAGGAAGATGGAGTCCTTCGCATGGTTCAGCAAATAGCGGACCACGTGGTCGGTTGAGCTTGTCACTCTGGCAGAAGGCATTCTTGACATCGGAGAAGGCGAACTTCATGCCGAAGTTGAGACCAGTCTGTAGGAAGGTCATCAGGCCCTCTGTCGATGGAGTAGGGCTGTAAGTGCATAGAGTGCCTGTGTCAGGATCATGATGGCCGTGAATGCACCACCGGCTCTTGGCCTTCCAAGCGTTTAGCTCCGGCTGAGGCTTCTTCCTTCTGACCATCCGTGAGGAGATGATCCGATCTGGCCAGTCCTCGCGGGCCTTCGATGCCGCCTTGCCCACGATCACCTTCACTGCTCCAGTGCCCAGCACCGCTGACCATTCCAGTTCATCGGACTTGTCGAACTGCTCTTTCTCCTGTAGGCTCAGTTCCTTCAGTGAGATCTCTCCACCTCGCTTCGGCAGCTGCACCCATTCGCCTGAAAGCTCCAGACATAGCGCCGAAGCGTCTTGAGGGATATGGAACCAGTGTTCGCCCCACAGCCCAGAGTCATCTGCACGATCGTGATCTCGGCGCTGGGCAAGCCGATTGAATTCCTCCACTTGGGTGGGAACTCGATTCTGCTGAGGGAGTTCCTCCACAGGCGTGAGGTGAGCGCCTTCATGAGGTTCGGCTAGTCCAGGTGGCGGAGAAACAGCCCGAGGGATTCTCCTCATCAGATCTGCAATGGGCGTTCCAGGAGCCCGAGTTCCAGGCGGCGCTGGTTCGACAGCTGCGGCAGAAGATGGTTGTGAGGATGAGGGAGGATCACTCTCCATGACGTGCTCAGGCGATGTCGTCCTCACCATCTTCAGCGGAGGTTCTGCAGGAACGCTGGGATCATCAGGTAGTGCAGGAGGTCCTGGTCCAGATGCTTGAGGCTGCTCACCCGGCTCTGATGCCGGTTCATTCACTGAGCTCCTCCTCGACAGGTGAGGTAGCTCTTCCATGGTGGGATCGTGAGAAGGGCGCTCTTCCTCTTCAGCTATACTGTGCATTCGTTCTCCGCGATGATGACCAAGAGGAAGTAGTCCAGGAGGGACAGCTTCAACTGTCGGAGGGATCAGCTCTTGCGGTGATGGGAGGACAGCCGGTTGTTGCGAAGGAGCACTTGACGCGGCGGCAACTCCCTCCTCGATACGATGCACCGGGCCTAACATATCTTCGGGTCCGGGCAGTCCCTCACGCTGCACATCTACTGCTCCGGCATGAGTGCCCGCAACTACTTGCCGTAGAAGTTCACTCAACCCTGGACTGGTGGCCAGTTCACGACCCAGCACTTCACTTGGGAGAGCAGCTCGAAGTTGACCAGGTGAGCAACGCCACAGCCTGGTTCGCATCCCGACATAGATGGTGTCGTTGTTGGCTACCACCACCACTCCTGGCCCAACCCAGCGATCACGAAGATGGAGATCTTGATTGCCTCGGGCTCGGCGGAAGACATAAACCCACTGGCCAGGTGCCCAGTGGCGTTGTTGCTGAGGAGCTGCATGCCGAGAACGGCGAATGGCTTCCCGACTGGCTTGAGTCATCGCCAGCTGTCGAGCTCGTTCCCGGATCTGATGCCTTCTTCGGTACTCACCTGCGGCTTCATCAACTTCGGCAGGATCTTCATGAGCATCATGGAGGCCGTGTAGTCCCAGCTCATCCTCCGCCAGAAGCTCGCCGGGAATCCTCGGCAGTTCACCGAAGACGAGCTGGGCCGGTGTAAAACCTCCCTTGTTCAGCCAACGGTTCTTGGTGGACAGGATGGCTGCGATAAACTCATCGAGCTCTTCGAGGTTTGTGAAGACGCACCGGCCAGACTGCAGTTCACTGTCTAAGCGGTCTTTCAGCCACCCTCCGTGGCGCTCTGCCTTGCCGTTTTGCCACGGACATTCCGGGTGAATCGCGTGCTGAAGAATGCCTTGGAACTCCAATCCTCTCTCAAAGGCTCCCCGGAATTCATTGCCTGAGTCCGTCACCAGCAAATGAGGTGCTCCAAAGTAGCGAACCCAGGAATCCATGAAGAGCCTCCAGGCAGCAGCAGAGGTGGGCGTGCCGTTCTTGGTCTCCCGGCAGCGAACAGCTATCTGGTAGCTGGTCCCGGCACAAGTGAGGTTCATGATGGGGATCTGGCACTCCTTGAACCGGATAAACAGAAAGTCGGCGCACAGCACTCGATTGAACGAGAAAGTCCTTGGCAGCTGTGCTCGCCTCCGATTGTCTGGTCCCCTCTTCAACTGACAGTCTTCGCAGCCGAACTCCTCCCGGATGTAGCGAAGCACTTGAGGAAGGGCGCCGGCAGCCTTGAACGCACGGAGCATGCGTAGGCGGTCAGGATGACCCGTGTTCACATGGACCTTCTGCACCAGCCGACGCTGAGAGTCAGACACCGGAGCGGTGTACTGTTCAGGTTCGTTAGGAGGATTCGTCTCGTCCTCAGCCTCCTCTTCTTCTTCTCCGAACCAACATCCAGGGCTGGTGAGCTCGTAGACCTCGGCACTCTCCAGGAATGAGGGTGGATTCAGGCCCAGAGCCACTGCTTGAGCACCGCGGGCAATGGCTGAACACAGCTCGGCGGGATACTCCTGTGCCTTGCGTGGAAGCCCCCCGATCAGTGTCTCGTGATCGTGATCTCCTCGGCGCACGGCGTTCACCAGCTCCAATGCAAGCCAGGGGTTGTTCGTGGCTATGCAGGTAGACTTCCGAGACAGAGTTCCCGAGGGCACGACACTGAGTCCAAAGAAGCATTGATCGAAGCTCATAAGCACCACATCGTCTCTTTGTAGAAGACGTTGAGTGCGAGGGAGCCGCCACGAAGCTGCTAAGCGGGGATGTTCCAATCCAAAGAAGTTGCCCTCGGCGATCTGTTCCTCGCATGCTTCCATGGCGAAGTTCCACATTAGATGTCCTTCTGCAACGGTTCGCCGGCAAGTCTCAGGATCCATGCGTTCCTGATAGATATGCCTTAGGTGTGTGAAGGCCTTGCAAGCCGGGGATGCCATCATCATCCGAGGGCGGTGCTTCTTCCGATACTGCCGGAACGCTCTCCGGTGGGATAGTTTGCGCACATCCCACCCGTGCTGGAGGTCAAAGACGTGTGAGCTATCGACTTTCAACCCAGCTCTCTGAGCATGAGGAATCACACGGGGAGGTGAGAAGAGCTCCACAAAGTCTAAGTCGTGCACACTGGAATGGTGTTCCCTTCTCGCATGCCTCGCAAGTAGATTGAGGCGGTGATGACATCTCTGCAGCTCGGTCTGATGGCCAGCATTTGGGATCTCCTCTTGGTCCTCATGAATTTGCTCCAAAATGGAGCCTGAGCGTCCGGCCCAGAAAGGTCCTAGGGAAGACTCATTTCCCTGGTGGTCGAACCCGATGATTGGGGCGTTGAAGTCCACCATCTGCAATGCTCGGTAGAACCCCCCAGGGCACCACCACTCACTCACCATGACCTCCCGGGGGTGAGAGTTGACATACTCCAAGAGGGTCTCAGCGACCGGCCCATTCCAGAGAACATGTCCAGAGTCCTTCTCGCTGACACGTCTCCACGCCACACATTCATGATCTCGAGGAGGTAGTCGCTCTCCGGGAGCTAGAGTGCTGCGGTGAATCTGCATGAATGAGGGCATCCATCGAGGCCAGGGTCCAGTTCCCGTCCCGGCGGGATTCATAGAGCTCACCGTATGTTGGGCTACGACGACGATTCCACCGAGTACCTCCATGCCTACGACTATGTCCGAGGGTGCGGCGGCGGCGGGGGCTACATCGCCGACTCCTCGGATTACCAGAACGGATGATGCTACAGCGACCTGTCCATCAGCTACCAGATCACCTACGGATCCATGGTCGAGTGGGGACCCCTGGTCGAGAGCTTGGGCGAGTAGTCAATCGACTACGAGGGATTCTGCAGTTCCAGGAATTGGCAGCTCCTCCTCGGCGGTGGCTTGGACATGGCAAGATTGGCAATGGCAACCTGGCTGGAGCTCAGGCGGATGGCAGCGGTCAGACTGGTGGCACCGCCCTCATGACTCCAACCCGGTCTACAAGGGTGACTTCAGCGACCCACCTGGTTGGCCCGGATGGGCCATGCGGCGCTACTGGGTGCAGTCCATCCAGCGCTGGAACAAGACGACAGACCTGCCGGTGCACAAGCGGGCCGACAAGGTCCTTCGAAGCTTGGGTTGGGAACTCCAATCCACTGTCCTTGGTCTTCATTGGACCAAACGGTGATGAGATCTTCGAGACTAGGTTGCCTCATATGTGGTGGAAAGAGGAGGTTGAGCGGGACCTGTTCCCTCTCCTCCAATCGACCATTGGAATGCACGTGAAAGAAGCGCCCACCAAAGAACTTGGAACCTGAGTACTCCCATAAGTGACCTGTGAAGAGACCAACATCATCTTGATGGCCTGGTTCAAAGTGCCTCCAGACATGAGCTAAGCCGTCCAGTTCCGTCAGGATCTGAGGCTCATTGCTGGAGAGGAATTGCCTGGCTGCAGAATGTGTGGATCCCCAAGCCAACGTGAGCTCATCAGCAAAAGCCCCAGCCCAGCGCCAGCATCGAAAGGCAGCGTTGCCAAAGCACAAGTTGTGGGGATTGCTAAGGATGCTGGTCAGACCCTGAAACAGGACATAGGGATTGCCCGTCAAGGGTTCCATCTCACCCGGTAAAGCCATTTGCTTCAAAAGCACTGATTGCGTACGCTTGAGATCCACCAGAAGTTGTTGCCCTGTGTGAAGGGATGGCTGAGTGCCATAGCGGTCACAGGATTGCTGGAGCTCCTTGTCGCAAACTTGAAATAGCCCTTGTTGACCTGGTGTCAAGAAGAGCGCGGGAGGTGCGGTCTCGTCCACATCCATCATCAGCTGCCAGAGGCGAGCCAAGGTCTCAGGAGGCAGGGTCCCGTGGGATGCAATGCTCCGAACAGCTTGCACTGAGGTAGAACAGCTCGGTGCCCCGCTCCGAGCTTGGCTCACCGCGGCAGTGTGAGAAGGCTGACTGCCCCCTCGTAGTTTAGGCGGCTGCAAGTTGCGGACAGGTCCATAAACCCCAAAGTGGAGCGGGTCCGAGCAGCTTGAGCCTGAAAGAGCAAAGGAATCAAAATCCAAGTGCTGCGCAGCCTTCTCAAAAGTCTGTGAGTTCCCCCAGTCCATGTCTGTGCATGGGATATCCCCGTTAGTTTCTCCTGAAGAAAGAGCAAGCTTCAAAGCCATGGGTGATCCGTTACCCACACGACTGGTCCTTCTCTTCGTCTCCCGTCTTCCTGCGTTTGGAGTCTTCCTCATTGGTTGCAGGCGGACGCTTCAGCATGGTTTTCAGCTGGTCATGCTGTGCCTGGGTGAGGTTCACTCCCAAGGTGCTGATGAACCCAGCTACGGCTTCTGGTACCGGGTCTTTCATGTCAGCATCTTCTGACAGCTGTACAGGATCAGGTTGTTTACTGACCAAGGACATGTAAGCCGCGCTGGTTGTGTTCAACTCTGCCTGCTCTTGTTCGATCTTGCTCTGGATGGCCTTCATCTCATCAAGGAGGTCTTGGAACCCTCAGACCTCGAAGCACCCTTGGGAGAGACAGAGCAAATTCCCATGGCAGTAGAGTCCTTTGTACACAGTTTGGGCATCTCCCTCACAGAGGAGGAGAAGAGCCAATTGCATGGACTTCTAAAGAGGCCCATTCAGGATCCTGACGACCCAACCAAGCGCAGGAAAACTGATGCCTCTGTGCCGGCCACGCCGGGAAAATGTGGGTAACACTCTCGACCAGGACATGTTGCAGGGGTGGACCTTTCCTTTACCTGAGGATGACAGATGGTCATGTGATGGAACAGAAGATCCAATGAGGGGAGCTCAATTTGAACAGATTTCACTTTTTGGAGCTGAGTCTGACTCACCGGCAGCACTTTCTCAACCGGTTTGCCGTGCTGCTCCAGGCTCAACAGGGGGCCAGACAATTGCCACTTGTGCAGGGATAGGACACACGCGACAATTGCTACTTCCAACCTTGCAGGGACACTCCTTACCCACAATGACGGGGACAAGTCATTCAATGGGACTGGAGACAACCAGACATCATTTCAAGTGCAAACAGGTCACTCACTACTGGAAGTCAACCTTGCTACTTGCGGTAGCCGAGCGGCCCACGCACACAAGATTTTGTACGCATCAGAGGGGGCGCAATAGAAAGCACTCCGAGCACTATACTGCGACTACGACCAAACAACAGCCAATGCAAGACTATGCAACATCAACTGTTTGCATACTACAGAACCTCATAATGGCTGTCGGAAACCCCAGTGCCAGGTCCAATGCACCCTGGAGGGCCTTCACATGGATTTGCACCCCTCCTGCAGGAGACCAGCGCCCAACCATGGGGTATGTTGCAAGAAGCAGTACAGGAGTCACTTGACACTGCAGAGGCCGTGGACCTACTGACTCTTCCAGGTCAAGCCTTCTTTGTGGCATCAATCTTCGTCTGCAAGGTCTGCTTCCTGTGGGACAGGTCTCTCAAGGTGGAGACTTGCTGCTTGAGCTTGATAGCCACATCCTTTTCGGTAGGTGGTTGCGGCTTGGTGATCTTCTCCACGAGTTCTTTGACCGGTGCCGGGAGTTGGGAGAGGTTGTCCTTCAGGACAGCTTCCAAGTCCGGTTCTGTGGCCTCCTGGGGTGGAGAGATGCCCAGCTCCTTGAGCTTTCCTTGTAGTGTGGTGTCCAGCTTGTCCCAGGAGGACAAACATACATACACATGTACTGAAAATTGACATGCTCACATCGCAACACCTGCGATATCATTTGACAGATGCGCCGCCTTTGCTGTCACTTATTGATTGAGAAGTGGACACCGATAAATGCTCCATCAGCATGCGCACTCGGCTGAATGGAAGGTTTTTGCCCACATAGGTGGTTTGGGGCAAGACGGTGTAAGCCTACGTAATTGCCATGCTCGGATTGGAGGCTGATTTTGCCGCGTTCCATCGCATCTTTCCTGGTTCCTTGAATATACAATCGAGTTACTCAATGGTCCTTCTTTGAGTATCTTTGAGGATGTTTAGACCGTCGCACTATAGTTTATTTTTTCCCCGGAGGCTTCTTCAGAGCTTGGAGCAACCAAATCGAATACATCATATCTTGAGTTTGTGTGTATGTATATATATATATATGCCAATGCAATTCATTCAGGAGCAGCTTTCCTCCATGTCCACCCCTGCAATGTTGGCGAGTGTATACTAGAATCTGCATCAAGCCTGTGAACGTGAATGAACAATGACAAAGCAGTTCAGCGACGAACAAGTTTAAACAAATCTCCAGCCCAAATCAGACCCTTGAATTTTCACACGCTGAACGCCCACGCTTTTGCGCATGGCATGCATGCAACCGGCACCCTTTGGCACCGAATTGTACAAAGAGTTCTCATCCCACACTGAACAAATTTGCCAATCATTTTTTGCTGAACCATGTTTTCATCTGGCTAGCACCAATGCTCCCACATGATTTTAATTGGGACAAGCGACAAGCTGCAACGTTCGGTGTGTTCAGGTCCGCACATGTGGTTCCTTCCAACATGCAGTCTTGGCTAGACGCTGCTCTAGCCTGAAAACACCTGCAATGACTGCAAGGAGCCGATGAGTCTCAGCTCAAATGGTCTGGGGCACCACATCATACCTTCGCTTTGCTTTCACTTGACAAATCTAAGTTGGCGAAAACTTCTGAGGTAAGGCTGTCAGTTGGCTTGAACATGCAACTCTTGACTCCAGCTTCTGGCCAAGAATGATTTTGCAGCTGAAAATGTAGCAATTAGCAGGAGCGACAAGTGCAATGACTAGCGCTGGGCAGTGGCTAGGAGACAAGCGGAGGCAAGGCAACGAGTAGATGGCTGCACGTCCAAATCTAAGTAGACAGCGGTTCCACACATTTCTAGGCGCAAAATTCCGACTCGGACAAAGAGTGAAAAGGCTACAAGTTCATACAGATGACAAGAAAATATTGTCACCAAAGGAGAAGGAACATGTATCGAAGGAGGAACGCATAATTGTCACGCGAAAGATGCAATGAACACAGCTGTCAAAGAGGACATTCCTTAAGCTACCAGGCCATCAACTCCTTGAGGTGAAAGGATGCTGAAACTGTAAAGCCCTCAAAAAGTCTTGATCGGTCACATGTCAAATGCCAAAACCTCATGGGCCATGTGGCTAGCAAGATGACCACACTGTGGACAAATCTCGGATTGGCAAAGCGACAGCGGTCTTTGGGAGGCAGAGGAGTGGGAAACCCGTTTCCAGGCTAAGCCCCGACAGCTCGACGGCTTGAGTGTTTACGCAAAGCCATGCTCACCAGGGATGCGATTGGCATTGGCATGGCAAAGACCTCATGCCGTGATCAACCCTGGAAGACGCCTAGCAAATACTAGCCGAGGTGAAGGCCTACAACTAGCGGCGCACAGCCTTTGCAATTCTGTCAGCAACCGCAGCCTGTGTGGGGGGAGGCCCTAGCAGCCATTAGCAGGTCGCACAACGGGGAGACACAACAGCACCCTGCAAAAGGGTCAAGAACCGATACCGATAGCATGCCCTAGAGCCCTAAAGCTTTGGCTGTTTAATACAAAAACCGCATAAAATGAAAGCCCAAGTGCCGTGGGAGGGCTTCAGATCTTGATCTTCCGAAACAACGAACACCTCCAAAGCAAATGTGATGTGTAGCAATATTACACAGCAACAGATAGCAGTGTCTGCATGTTTGTGAAGATGACTCTGAGGGATCTAGCTGCCTAGAAGAAGTCCAGCAACGAGGCCTAAATGGTTGAGGTCGTGAGCACGCGTTTGATGAGCAATTTAAAAGCAAACCCGTGGGTCTAAACTAGTCTATATAAACGTTGACGCATGACGAATTCACAATAATGAGGCAATCATCCTTGTCGTTTCATTCTCTGCACGGCTCAGTACCAAGCACATGCAGCCAAGACTAAAGGCAGCCTGTACGTCCTGGGCTACACACAGGTTTAAATAGACCGAGTATATGGAGCTTCTGGGGAAACTTCTCAGGTTCGCCAAAAGGGAAGTTCTCCAACTTGCTACTTGCGACAAATCAATTCCCACGTTCAACATGCTACAACTTCATCTTAATTACTGAACGGGCTTCTTCCTTCTGCTTCATGTGTCTGCCGCATGTCTTGTGGTTCTCAAGCTGTTCAATTGCTAGTTTCGTCACCTCGTTAAAGATCAACACGCAAACACACGACTCGTCATCCATTCAAAAGGGCCCAACCCACAACTCCAAACACAAAACACAGCCAATGCAATCAAAGCTCTCGATTATGTTGAGCTTCTGCTGCAAGCACCTCTGGATGAAAGTGCAACAACATGCACTTCGGCAACTTGAGGAAATGGATTTGGGCCTTTGTTTTGCACAAGGGAAATCCGAACGACGGTCTCATATCGCCTTGGACTTGAGCAGCGACAGGTCATATCGCCTCACGACAGTGTCTGGCAACCTCAGGATCGTGTCAAAGCATACTTGGGCGGATTCACGGCTATATGATGCTCTACTCAGCAAATCACGGAGAAGACAGCTCTTCAACCCAGGAGTCAGTCTCAGGAGAGTTTAAGAAGGTTGACCTCAGCTCAAGGAAGATTGCGTTCTGTGTCACTCTGGCCATTCTGAACACGAGAAACCTTTGTGAGCCGTGCGTCCCACGCAGTCTGAGGCCAATACCGCGTATCCTGACAAAGTCGGAGTACTTGAGAGGACTATCAGCTGTGTTAATCACTCCAGCGTTCTCATCTCATCCAGCCTCACACAGTTGCTCTTGGTCGCCTGAAGGAGCGTTAGATTTGAGATCGTGAACACATACTTTCATGGTGCTTCCTTTTGTACTTGATGCTAAGATAGCCGGCAGCAGTACTGCTTCACACCATCAGGCCATTGATCTTTCCAGAACAGATTGTCCGAACACTTGAAGTCAGCCTGACATACTCACAGCGATGATGAATCCTTGTTGGAACTGAGAATGACATTGATCTTGCCAAAGCTATGAGGTGGCAGCATAATCGAAATGTTCCTCCAAGCTCGCTGGCCTGAGGACACTGGGCCATGGTCAACACGCAACGCAACCGGTCTCCCACCTGCTCTGGACCCTCAACGCGGTTGACATATATGTGTTGGGGACCTCAAGCAACGAGCGCACATCCTGCGATTGAGTGATTCTGTTCTGTATCCGCAATGCGTCATCTCAGTCAAAAACTTCTGGTTCTGCAGCAGTAGCTGCTGCAGCTGCAACCATTTGAATATCATGATCGCCACCGGAGTGACTTGAGGACGGATTTGAGACATCACTCACCTGGTAAGAAAAATCAAATCAAAAGAACAAGTAATTGTTGGCTTGCAGCCTGCAAATGGCGCTGTCGGGTTTGTGCCTCAATGTGGTGAGACTTGGCAAGTCGTTGAACATGTTTCTTTCTGGTTCAAGTTCTGAATCATCTGATGTGTGAATTGTGATGCAAGTACTGCTGAGCTCTTTGCTCCTCCTCGACCACAAGTTGTCGTACAAGAGGACCAAGAAGACCAACTCCCTAAGAAACCAGAATATGCAAGGGCGATGTCTGTCAAACACAGCAAGTCTCGAAAACGTGCTCCTCTCAAACCCCTGAAACCAACAACACAGACTCAAGTCAAATATGCTGTGCGCCTAAACATCCAGATACACACAGAAAGCAAATGATTCTATATAACTTTATAATGCTCAAGAAACAGCGAAGAAATCATCACCAAGTGCTGCACCCCAAGAACAGTTGTACCTGAGATTACGCCCAAATGTGAGGCTAGTCTGAAATGGAGGCATCAAGGCTCTGGCCAAGCGACAGGGCAAACATCTGCACCACCTTTGCTACAACCAGTGACATCCCGGATGCTGCCTTCACAATCGAGGCCACCATTTGCCTTAATTGGGAATACGAGCCGTACGCAACCCCCTCGCAAGCGCACATCAAAGTCGAGAGTTGAAAGACCCTGAGGCGCTTACAGCGTGCCGAGCATAGCCTCGCGTACGAGTCTTTTTATCAAAAGCATCACACCTGAGTGGCAAACATGCAAAATGTTCAAACGCACAGTGGCGCAGTGTTTACATTCACCTAGAGCTCTCTCAAAGGTATTCACGCACTCCATGCTGTCCATGCTTCCCACACGCAATTGACCTTACAAAGACAGCAACCAAGCAAAGCCAACAACTCAAACAAAATATGCAAAAGTTGACTCACATTGGCTTATCTCTTGCTTGGTGCCAAGTTGGCATTGTGTTGTTGCTTTGCCAGCTTCCGTGAAATCATTCGGTATGTTTGATTCGTGTGCAGTTTGTAGTGGCATTGATAGCCAGCTCTTTATGCATGTTTGTGCTTGGTTTGCTTGCATGCTCCGTTTGCTCTGTAGGTGTAGCGTGTTTTAATGGCATTGCGGCATTGTTTGACTTGCGGCTTGCATCGCTGACATTTGTTCGCCCTTGATTTGTTTGCTTTTGTCAATTTTGCTCGGTTGGGTCTTGTTTGGTGTTTGTATACTGCTTTGTTCTCAGCATGGGATTGCTTTCCAGGCCCTTAACTTCTCAAAGAGCACGGTCTGGGATGCGGTTCTTGAACTTAACTATTTTCATAAATTACTACTGTGAAAGGAATCAGAAGCATTGAGGGGTTCTTGTCTTCAGGTAAGTGATTTTTGTGAACCCTTTGCGCGTTTTCCACACCGACGATCGTTCGTCGCCGAAGTGCTTGCCTGTGGTGCCAGGTTTCACTGAAGGTCTCAAATTCTGTCGGCAATGCATCTGAAACGCAGTAAGAACTGGCACATGTTGATATGCTAGGATAGGTCTGTTGTCATGGAGTTGCATTCCTATCTGACGGTTATGTCAATTGCTTTGTGGAAACGGTTTTGTAAATCCCTTAGTAGTCTAGGTGTTGCATCCCGAGTCTCGGACCCTGCCCTCAAAGCAGCTGATGCCAAGGTTGCAATTCTTGATCTCCTCAAATTCAAAACAACTCCTTTCTGTAAAGAGGTGGAAGCCTTTGTCGAAAGAACCCGTTTCTAGAATCCGATAAACAGCTAAACAATAGCAGCTCCTTCATTGCTGGAGGGCACGACTGCCCTCCTTTTTGTGGGACAACCTGGATTGCTGCACTTCTGTCCGACCAAACTGACCCAAGCGTGCAAAAGAAAGATGGGCAAGAAGCCAACTAGAAGAAAGGTCGCCTCAATAGAGCGATCTCGTATTGAGTAGCCCTTCTCACATGTTGCTGCACAGCCTGACCAAGCTGACCTGGCCGGATATATATGTAAGCGACAGTCTGACTCCAAGCCGCCGCCGAACATGGTCATAAAATGGCAGCATCACCATTGACTCATAAGACAGTCCTGCTTTCCTGTGGCATGGTTGCTCTCATCCCTTAGATGAGAACACAATCCATCGGACTGGTGTAAACGCAATCAATCGCACCGAGGAGGATTCCGCTGACTGAGCTCAACACTGACAGGAAAATGGGGTTGGCTGCCCTTCAGCCGGATTGCACCTTCAAACGAATCCGACAATTGCTTGCTGTTGTTCCACTGCAAGAAAAAACGTCTACTGGTGGCATTGGAGTCGCGTTGGCTCCACTTCTCCAGCCCCAAATAATTCTTCGTATGTCCGCGAATCCGCACCCAACTTCTGGAATTGGGCGACCCTGTTTAGGAGGTTGCATCGGCGAGAGGCTTGTTCATCTGGATTGTCACTAAGCAACAATCAAGAACAATCAAGATGCAAAACAAGCGCCTGAAAGATCGCGTCAACGCTCCAAGGCAAGGCGATCCTTTGCCTGGACATGTTCAAGGCTGCCAAACTGCGTCAAGAAGAATGAGAGCTCTCCCATCGATTCAATGAAAGAGAAAAAACAACATCAAACAAGATGGAACCCACGAACCCGAATGCAAATACGTTCGAAAAACTAATATGTCCAAATGACACTCTTGTAGGACACTCTTGTAGGACACTCTTGTGGGACACTCTTGTAGGACACTCTTGTAGGACACTCTTGTAGGACACTCTTGTGGGACACTCTTGTAGGACACTCTTGTGGGACACTCTTGTAGGACACTCTTGTGGGATACTCCTGTAGGACACTCTTAAGGGACACTCTTGTGAGACACTCTAGTGGGACACTGTTGTGGAACAGTCTTGTAGGACACTCTTGTGGGACACTGGTGTAGGACACTCTTGTGGGACATTTCTGTGGGTCACTCTTGTAGGACACTCTTGTAGGACACTCTTGTGGGTCACTCTTGTAGGAAACTCTTGTGGGACACTCTTGTAGGACACTCTTGTGGGACACTCTTATAGGACACTCTGGTGGAACACTCTTGTGGGACACTCTTGTAGGACACTCTTGTGGGACACCCTTGTAGGACACTCTTGTGGGACACTCTTATGAGACACTCTTGTATCTGGGTCACTTGCAGGACACTCTTGTGGGACACTCTTACACGACACTCTTGTAGGACACTCTTGTGGGACACTCTTGTAGGACACTCTTGTAGGAAACTGTTGTGGGACACTCTTGTGGGACACTCTTATAGGACACTCTTGTGGGACACTCTTGTGGGACACTCTTGTAGGACACTCTTGTAGGACACTCTTGTGGGTCACTCTTGTAGGAAACTCTTGTGGGACACTCTTGTAGGACACTCTTGTGGGACACTCTGTGGGACACTCTTGTGGGACACTCTTGTGGGACACTCTTGTAGGACACTCTTGTGGGACACTCTTGTGGGACACTCTTGTGGGACACTCTTGTAGGACACTCTTGTGGGATACTCCGGTAGGACACTCGTAAGGGACACTCTTGTGAGACACTCTAGTGGGCCACTGTTGTGGGACAGTCTTGTAGGACACTCTTATGGGACACTCTTGTAGGAGGGCGCTCTTGTGGGTCACTCTTGTGGGACACTCTTGTAGGACACTCTTCCGGGACACTCTTGTGGGACACTCTTATAGGACACTCTTGTGGAACACTCTTGTGGAACACTCTTGTGGGACACTCTTGTAGGACACTCTTGTGGGACACTCTTGTAGGACACTCTTGTGGGACACTCTTGTGAGACACTCTTGTGGGACACTCTTGTGGGTCACTTGCAGGACACTCTTGTGGGACACTCTTGTAGTAAACTCTTGTGGGACACTCTTCTAGGACGCTCTTGTGCAAAACTCTTGTGGGACACTCTTGTAGGACACTCTTGTCGGATACTCTTGTCGGACACTCTTAAGGGGCACTCGGGTGAGACACTCTTGAGCGACACTGTTGCGGGACACTCTTGTGGGACACTCTTGCGGGACACTCTAGTGGGACACTCTTGTAGAACACTCTTGTGGGACAGTCTTGTAGGACACTCTTGTGGGACACTCTTGTGGGACACTCTTGTGGGACACTCTTGTGGGACACTCTTGTAGGGCACTCTTGTAGGACACTCTTGTGGGACACTCTTGTGGGACACTCTTGTGGGACACTCTTGTGTGACACTCTTGTAGGAAACTCTTGTGGGACACTCTTGTGGGACACTCTTGTGGGACACTCTTGTGGGACACTCTTGTGGGACACTCTGTGGGACACTCTTGTGGGACACTCTTGTAGGACACTCTTGTAGGATACTCTTGTGGGACAGTCTTGTAGGACACTCTTGTGGGACACTCTTGTGGGACACTCTTGTGGGACACTCTTGTAGGACACTCTTGTGGGACACTCTTGTGGGATACTGCTGTAGGACACTCTTAAGGGACACTCTTGTGAGACACTGTTGCGGGACACTCTTGTGGGACTCGCTTCCAGCTCCACAGATTGCTCCGCGTACTAAAGTTGTACTACAACGTCGCCAGTTCTCAGCTTCCAGCTCCACAGATTGCCCCGCGTACTAAAGTTGTACTACAAAGTCGCCAGTTCTCAGCTTCCAGCTCCACAGATAGTTCTCTCACCAGTTCTCATCTTCCAGCTCCCCAGATACCCCGTGTACTAAAGTTGTACTACAAAGTCGCCAGTGCTCGCCTGCATTTCGCGCGCTCGACACGCACGATCTCCGCAGAGGGTTGCGCGGGCACCGGACAAATCGCACTCTCGCCTGCATTTCGCGCACTCGACACGCACGATCTCCGCAGAGGGTTGCGCGCGCATGGGACAAATCGCGCTCTCGCCTGCATTTCGCGCACTCGACACGCGCGATCTCCGCAGAGGGTTGCGCGCGCATGGGACAAATCGCACTCTCGCCTGCATTTCGCACACTCGACACGCACGATCTCCGCAGAGGGTTGCGCGTCAAGTCTCCAAAACGAGCGTTTCGTACGAGACTTCCTCAAAAACTCACACGTCAAAGTCTGCAAAACGAGCGTTTCGTACGAGACTTCCTCCAAAAGTCAAGCGGAAACACCCATCGGAGCACACACATCGCGCAGCCCTGCCAAGCAGTTTCGCGATTCCAGCCCCTCCAAACAACATCCGCTCACACGCCAATCCCAATGTGACAGCGACATTCACCTCTACCACAACTCACAACCTCACGATTCCCTGCGCCTGCCACGAATCTTTCCCCATCCACACGTCTAACGCGCACAAAGTACTGCGCCTGCCACGAAATGTCACCTCCCTCATACCTCGCAACCTCACGATTCCCTGCGCCTGCCACGAGAATCGCACTTCCACGCTTCAAAAACCGCACGAAGTCCTGCGCCTGCCACGAAAAGTGACAATATCATCGCATGTGAGCTTCAACAAAATTTGCACCACACCACACGTTTGGAATGATTTCGACCCGTTCAGAGCACACTCCCATCCACCAAAATCGCCACTTCAGCTGAGACTTGTCACGAAAACCGAGCTTCGATGCCACACCCTGAAACGCAAATCCCAATGGCACGGCCACATCCAACACCCCAATGGCAGCAAATTTGAGACGCGACGACGACGACACGACGACGACAAACGACGAGAGACGACGACAAACGACGACACGACGCAAGCCATGCAAACACAGCTCCAACCCCCAGACCCCCAACTATAAACGGGAACCCTTCGCTACGCATTCGGGAACGAGAAATCGGCAGGTGACAAGCACATTTTCGTTGAAACACACCTATAGCCTGCGCTGTCCATGGCAGGAATGCACATTTTCGTTGAAACACATTTTCGTTGAAACACACATTTTCGTTGCATGCATGGTGTGGCCTGTGCTGTTTTGAACTATATCGCGCGAGCTGGTTTGCTGTCCATGGCAGGCCGCAGAGCAAGCCTTGGCAGCAAGACTGTGAACCCTGGCACAAGCCTTGGCAAATAGATGCAAAATAAGTTTGCTGCTACTCTTCGCTTCGAGACAAATACTTTCATCTAGTATATGAAAAGTCACACCTTGAAGGGCTCTGGTCTTCCTTGCCAAGGCGAAGGCTGTGAATGGTGACCAGTCTCCAAATCTGCAGTCCACATCAACTGAGTCAGGCAGAGAATCAATCGAAGTGTTCGACTTAGCAAATCAAAATTTCAAGTCCAAAAACCCTTGCCTTCACAAGCCTGTGCTGAGCACTTTTCATACTCAACATCAGAACCTGCTGCAGGTTTTCCACAGAAGCTCTCCTGCACAACGGTGCCCATCATTGCAATATTCAAATGAGCCCTGGTGAAGCACCCAAGACGAGCACGGAAACACGCGCGTAGCAAGACCATTTTTTATCTGAAGGTGGCTGGAATCCAGGCGTTGGCCATTGCGACGTTGCTATCCAGTCTAAGTGGCTCAGCGGCTGAAGGGAATCCAGTGAATCTTTGTCCAAGTGGCTGTCCAGGCTGAGGGGTGTGAGTAAATGCTGCACCAGTTCCTGAAGTCCTGCGCGCCAGTTCCAATCGGGCTTTGAATCCGAAAAGTGCTCAACTCAACCATTCGCTTCTGCACAGGGTACTTGAGAGAGGAGGGGGTGAACGAAAGGTAGCAGGGAATCAGGCGTAACCCTAGAGGAGGTCAGCGCCCCCCCCTGTTGAACAGAAGCCCTTGCTAGAGGATCAAAGTTAAGGCAAAGCACCAAGCACTGAAGCCTTTTCGAAGCACCAAGTACTTTTCGACCATTTTTGAAGCCTAGACACTTGAACAATCATCGGTTTTTACGAGGCTTTTGGCCGGACAGCCATGGAAAACCCTGTCCATTGCGTGGTTTGAGGCCACTCTTGCTAACTGGAGGAGCTGAAAACACTGGTATTTACGGTGCTTTGTGGCTGTTGACAAAGACCTCCGCCAGGGTGGAGTTGACGGTGTTTTGTGGCCACTTTGAAGCGTACATAGCTTAAGCCCATCCCAATTTACAGGGTTTTGTGCCAGGAAGCTGCACGAGCCCGTGTAAGTACCGTCGTTTTGTGCCACTTTGAAGCCTCCAAGCCGAAAAACCAATAGAGCGTGCTTTGATGCTACTCTTGAAGACCGGAGGAGCTGAAAACACTTGTATTTACGGTGTCTTGTGGCCACTTTGAAGCGTACATAGCCCAAAACCATCGCAATTTACAGGGCTTTGTGCCGGGAAGGCGCACAAACCCGTGTAAATACCATCGTTTTTTGCCACTTAGAAGCCTCCAAGCGCCGAAAAAAGCCTTTCCGACAAAATCGTTCCAGGTTTTGGCAATTGTTCGACCATTTTTGAAGCCTTTTTTGGACACTTCAAAAACCATCGGTTTTTACGAGTTTTTTGGCCGGACAGCGACAGAAAACCATGTAAATTGCGTGGTTTGAGGCCGACTGGAGGAGCTGAAAACACTAGTATTTACGGTGTTTTGTAGCCGTTGACAAAGAGCCGCGCCAGGGTGGAGTTGAAAGGGGGGGGCCCCCGGCCTCTAAAATGAAATGTCGGAGGACGATTCTCAGTGAGATGGGTGTCCATTTTTGCTAAAGCAAAAGGAAAACTCAGGTAGCGTAACCGCTACCTTTCGTGATCAATAAATCAGTGCAATTGCGATCTCGGTTATTTGCAGCATTGATAGGAACTAGGAACCAAGGATACTCCGTTTAGTAATTAGCCTGAAGCCTGACAAGGAATCCCAATGTACTACGAGAAATGTGATCACAATGACATTGAATGGCATCCCTGAGGGCGTGCGCAGCAGCTGTAGAGGGCAAGGTTCAAGCCTTGCCAAAAAGCTGTCCTACTTTCAAAAGCAGGACCTGAGAAATGAATAGAAACATATAGAAACCAGAATGCAGGTCCTAGTTATAAGGTAAAAGGCAAGGAGCAATTGACAAAGTACAAATACCACAAGTCCGTGTATGAACACACTGTGACCAAAGTCTACAAGGACATTGCCCAACCCGTACGCATGCTTCCAGCAGATTAGCTGGCAGCAGAAACAGCAGCGGGGCAGGGTCAGCAGCACCACCAGCACGAATAAAACATTTTTGCCTGACAGCAATCTTCCACAAACATCTTGCAAATGCAAACGATGTGTGGACTTGCATGTTCTGCATCGCTAACTCACTCACCAAAAATTGGCTCTACCAGAAAGTAAACACACCAGGAATCTGTACAGTATAAGGTTTAGCCATTCTCAAGGCCGTCTGCCCCCCCCAAATCCCTAGATACTCCTATCGGCTGGCTTTCAATAGAAGAGTGAACATCGGCCCATCACGAGAATCAAGTAGCGCGTACGGGAGACCAAGAAAACGATTTAGGACCTCAGCCAAGAATCCTGAGGGCATATACGTAGAACAATGCCCCAAGTCTTTCTGTGTATATACTCCCTATCAAACCAATTCAAAACTCCTAACACAGTGCCTTACTTCAACAAGTTTCTTGACTCCTGATTGTTGTCGGTTCACTCCTGGGGGCAGATGTAGAATTCAAGAAATACCCAGGAGTGATTTCGTGGCCTTTCAATGCCTTTAGAATAGCATCGCGATCTTCTTCCTCTTTGAAATATGCTCTTGCGACGCTAAGTGCTGGTTCAGGATCATAGTGCAGAATTCGCACTCTCTGCGGACCAGGCCCAACAGACAATATGGTTGCTTTGATGTCTTCCGCCAGGGTCCAATGAGGGAAGTTCCGAATCTCCACAGGATACCATTGTTTCAGCTCTTCTTCTGGATGGATCTTCCTTTTCTTCACATTTTTCTGAATCTGGTAGCTTGCAGAAAGGATGCTGCCGAATGCCTGGCATTGAGAGGGGCGAAAATGAACCTCATGATCCTTCTTGTTTCCCGAATCAACACTCACAATATCAAGTCTTGCAATCTTGAGCTCATCTTGCAGAGCTGAGGTATCTCGAGGTCGTTGCGTGTTTTATCCGACATGTTCCGCCGCAAACACGCGGCTTGTAACTATCTGATCTGCAGCCAACAACAGAAGTTTCAAGGTTCCCGAATTTGTCGCCAAGGGCTCAAGGGTCTCAGTTGCAGCCTGAAATGCTAGAGTCTGCTAGAGTTACGGAAACATGTTTGCCAAAGTCTCCGAGTTGCCTCATGAAGGCTACAGAATCCCACCCTTCCAAGGTTCTCGGCTGCTCCAGGCTTCCAGCTTAATTCAGTCTTTCAGGTTTTGGGGTTCCAAGGTTCCAAGGCCAAAGATTGAAGCCTGTCAAATATTGAATCTCTTGCTCCTGCCTGTGCATTGTTGAGGCCTCTAATGGCAAAAGCTGCTTCCCCCGGACTCACCATGGTGACGAAGCAGGCAAGATTGATTCCGTTCGACGGAAGCATATGCACAGCCTTACAAGGAGCATTACTTGAAGAGGAACAATCTCATTTCATTGAAAGTATTGCAAGGGTTTGTGTCGCAAAGTGCCTCCACCTCTCCAAAGTCTTCGACCAGCTCTTTGACTTGCTCTTCTGTGGTGTTCACAGGTATCCTGCAATGCAAGAAGAGGTCGATCACAAACACCGCCTGCACATGGTGATGTTGGCCCAGCAGTCTTTGAGATGTAAATACAGCGGGCTTCCGCCAGGGCTTTCTTTGGGTCTACCTGCCAGCGGCAGTTCGAAACGATTGTATATAATATACATTGACAAGGGCTAACTCTGACAAGCCAACCTCCCCACGTGCTGGATAGATGAATGAAATATCTCCTGTACCTTCCACCTCCAGGAGACAACTTCATGCGGAAACTTGCCCAGCAAACAAATCCTTGCATCAAATGTGGTACAGCTTGGCCTTGTGTCTAATGCTGCAGCTGAGCACGAAAGTCTCACCCTGATCTTCAATTTCCAGCCTCAACCAAAAAGATTCTATTAAACTACGCAGCTGTCTTCTTAAACAAAGGTCCTTTGTGCCCAAACGCTGGTGCCTGTCACAAGCAAGAGCAGCACTTCGTGCACCGTCAACAGTAACGAAATCAATTGAAGCGCTGCGCTGTTGCTGACCTCGTACAGGCTTTGCAGTTCTCCTCAGCTCAATAAGGAAGTTCACTGTGCAAAGTTTGCAATGGGCTCAGCACACGCGCACTGCATTCAACCGCAAGTCTTCGGTGGCAGAGCTGCCGGTGAAAGAAACGTGCTGGCAAACTCCCCGAATAACATAACCCCTTCAGCTTGGATGGGCATCGGCTGATTGCCATGAGGACTGCTGGCAAACAGCGATGAGCCCATGCCCCACAGCGGAAGATAGGTGTGGGAGAGAGAGAGAGAGAGGGAGGAGAGAGATAGAGAGAGAGAGAGAGTAAGAGTGAGAGTAAGAGTATGGAGTGATGCGGCCAACTGGACCAGCAAAGGAGATCAAAGACTGGAGTGAAAAAGGCAGCTAAGCAGTATTACCTCCTGGTAGCAGTCAATGACCTGCTAGTGAGTCGAAATGGCCGTGATGTGATCACAGCCTGCACAGCCTGAGTTCAGAGGGAACAACAGTACTTGCCCAGTGTCCAACTTTGGACTTTGGGCAATCTGCCCAAGAAGTCCTGGCAGAACTTGACTCTAGTGTTGTAGATGCACTATGATGGGATGAGCGAAGGGGGGTGGTAGGACCAGCCACAGCTTCACATCGTCGGAGAAGAACGAGAGGTATGCAGTCGAGGAGGAACAAAATCAGCATCGAGCAACTGATGTTGCTTTCATTTGGATTACATATCCGAAGCTGAACAACTAAGAGTCGCACAAGAACACCCCCTCCACCTGGTCTTCAGTGTTGTTGAAAATGTTGTTGAAGAAATCTCGTATCTGTTGCAGACCCCAGAGAGGAGGCAACCCCATGCAGCACAAAGACCGATCTTCTCTAAGAGCTTTGTCATGCGGATCTTGCTGCTTTAAGTCCAACCACTTTTGCCGTTCTCTGTCCTGAGCAACACAGTTTCTGAGGTCTTTAGAGTCTCAGTTCTTGGCACCTTTGACCATCTTTAACACACTCTTCGATTTTTCTTCGAACAATTTTTGGAATGCCTTTCACCCCGCAAGCCTTGAAGGCCCTTGACTCTGCAGCTCTGTCCCGATTTCCTGGAAGGTTCTGTGCAAGGAAGTCCATATTGCAAAAGAAAGCAGAGTCAGTCGCACTTGGACCCCTGCGGCTTTTTGGAACACCAATCAAGGAGGCTCTACAAGGCAACTTGCATGTGGTCTTCAGGTATGCAAAACTAAAAGTTTCATCCAAATTGGTGCATGTCAGGCTCAACGGAGACCTGCCAAACTGTTGTCAGTTTCTGATTTCAGACCTTACTGGAAATCACTATCATTTATCATACACGTTTGGGAGGTCATGGAGAAACTCTTTGGTTGCAAGTGTTTGCTTATTGTCCCAACCAATAGACAGTCCTTGGTTCTCACCCTCTTTGCTAATATCTTCCCTGATTGGTACACCTGACCATCTTCCGGCCTCACAAGTGCTGTTCTAACGGTCTGAAATAGAATTGCACAAATCTCGTCAGCCCTGCCTTCGCATCTTTGAGCCTCTTCTTGATGAGTGCTACTGGGTCTCGGCAATTCTTAAAGGATCCACGTTCAATTACCCCCAACGCTTGTTCTTGTTTCAGTGACCTCAAGAGGTCTTCTGCTTCTTGGTTCATCCACGCTTGGTTGGAGACGACAAACTTTTCCAACATATCATCAGGGCGATCCTGATGAGCATCCAACCACGCCTGCAGTGAAACTTGATCTGCCACCAGACAGGACACTTGATGTGCTCCAAAAGTGCTTAAGGCGGCCTTCCAGCAACCATGTCGCGCCCTGGATCTTAGGATTGCTATGGTATCCCTGCAGTTTGACAAGCCGCCTTCCTGCATGACCTCAGCATGAGACTCACGAAGGCGAGAGCATCACCTGGACACTGAGTTGCCTACGAACCGTTGATCTCGCTTGTCCATATTGCGAAAAAGGGCCTGGTGATTTCCCGACTCTAGCTGCAACGAAGTATAAACGGCGTGCATACATGGCACAAACACATGTTTGGTGTTTGCCTCGGCAGTGTCTGATAGAAAATGCCGGTTCTCAATGACAAAGCCATCGATTTCCTAGGAGTAGCAGCAAAAGCACATTACGCATGGCACTCTTTTCTTCATCTGACCTTTCAGGACTCTTCAAGTACCTTGATACACTCTTCCTGGCTTTTCTTGTTTCTGGTCACCAGGCAAAACAAAAGCTGAAGCACGACAAAAGCACAACGGTTTTGCCAGGTCTCCTCTTTGGTCGGCTCAGCAAATTGACATTCCCAATCTTCAGACATTGCTCAGAGCTTTGTGCCCAAAGTTTTTGTTGTGAGATGTTGTGAATTTGTGTTCGTAATGTTCTGCAAGTACCAAGACAGACTGGACATCTGTTGCACATACAATGTTTTGTTGTTCAATACTGTCATGCTCAACTTGATCCAAGAATGCTACAACAGTGACCAAAAAACATTGACTTACAGAGTAAAATCCAAATGAGTGATGAGCAGGATGGCACGACAAAGAATCCTTCCATCTGGCTAGGAGCCTGAGCCTTGTTCACCCGGATTCTCTTCCGTGTCCCAGAACCACATGTTGCACTGCACCTGCAAGGCAGGAAATTCACAAGATATGTTTGCATAATTACGGTAGACACAAGCACAATGAGTGTTCAAAGCAGGTTGGGCGGACGCTCCCCACTCTTCCCAATCATGCCATTTGCCATCGACACAGCACATTGCCTCCCAACCACAGAGTCTCCAAATGGCGTCAAGAAACATCGCAAAAAGTACAGAAGCATGTATTTTCCAGTGAAACCATGCAAATGGCGCCCAGTGCCTGTCCCCGGCAACCACTGACAGGCATGACCTCTTCGAATGGCCTCAGAAAGTGATGCCCGTGGAGCCTGCTGAAGTCAGCAAGGCGAGAAAGGCGAGCAAGGTTTGCCGAAATGCACTCTCACAGACCCTGAGACTCGGACTTTGGGTCACAAAGCTTTCCACCAAGGGATGGCATCGTGGCAATGCTGCGATTTCGACCTGCTTGTGAATGGACTCCCAGTGCTTAGTCCAATTTGCCCCAAGTCCCAAACTCTTGTAGCCAATGCCACACTCTGAGGGTGCCTTATTCTGCTCAAAAAACAACTTGAGTGGCTTAGTCTTGGTACTCATTCTATTGAGCTCTTGACCTGAACACAGTCGGACCATTCGTTCCATCCGCCCCATGCACAGTCCACACCACTTTGGCATGGACCAAACTTGCACTCATCAGCCTCAAAGCACGGGGGAACAAGGCTTTAACTGTTTGAGTTCAAAGTGCCATTTGCTTCATCCTGTTTGCATTGCGACTGCCTAGAATGCTGTGTTCTGGCAAGCAAAAAAAACAGGCAGGTTTGACAAAAAACCGCTGCCTCAAACCAGTTCGACCATTCACTAAAACACCATCAAGATCCATTCGTTGGGGGTATGAATTGCTACCTCCAGTGGGTGGCAACCACACCTTTGTTCGGGATTCTGAAAAGCGGGTAGGCCGACTTCCAGCGACTCTTTTTTGGGATTTCTGTTCATTCTGCTCTTGTTCATTCTTGTAGTCAATTGTCCAAAAGATTAGTGTTTGGCCATGTGTATGTCTCTCTGGTCCTCTTTAATGTATTGTTGCCAAATGATCGACTGGCTCACTAGACAAATCGCCTCGGTAAGTGCTCCAGTGCAGCCTTCCACACCTGGCACAGGACAAGCACAAACTGGAGCCAAGTTCGAAAAGGCAAGAACCTGAAAAGGCAAGCAAAATTGCACCTCCTACAGCCGGAGCGGTGATAGTCCGTGCTCGCTCCTCAGAAACGTGCTGTTCTAAACACCAAACAACAAACATGACGCAAAAATGGTGCCATTGTATCAGCACAATTTTGGGGGATCAAGCTCCTGAACCACGCAGCGAGGGCGATAGCAAGCCCAAGAGTATGCAAGCTGAATCGTTCTACGCCGATGCTCCGGTACGTTGGTGTCGGGACCGGGACGTGTGCGGATACGCCAGTCACGTTGATACGATACGCCGATACTTCGACAGGGCACTGCACCCTTGTGCCGATACGTTGTTCTGCCAAGAGGTCCGCGGAGAGCAAGCATGGGTATGCGCTGATATGCCGTTATGGTGACATGCAGTTGGGGCCATGCGTCGGCACGTTAGAGTGTTTTTCCCTTGTAGATCCATGCTCCTTAACTTGCGATTGGGGGTGTCGGTGTAATATAATATCAAACTGATGCGAGTTGTCACTTCAAACGCTGTTTTGCCGTCATTTGTTTCGGAATTGATGGCGACTTAGATGCTCTGGCATTTCTGGGTGCCAAACCTTGAAGCCTTCACCGCAAGAGCGCGAGCATTGACTCCATGCTGACCACTGGGAATATTGACACACCTATGGGAGCAGTGTGTCATCCAAGTGTTCAGCGGTTTTCATCGCAAGCATTTCAACAGTTTAATTCTATTTTAATTTAATTCTAATTACTTTTAATTATTGTTTCTAATAGCTTCTTGTTACTACTAGTGAGGCCCTTGTTCCTAGTAGCGATGCCAGGAGCCCCTAGTAGCGTCTTTGTTCCTCTCAGGGCCGGGCAGTGTTCGGAAAGTCCGGACATGACACCTTAGTGACTTTTAGTGACGCGGTGCATGCTGGCAGCACCGCTTTCATCATCTGTCCATTTGCTTGTTGGCACGTACTACACACGCAACGTATCACCTGGCCTGCCCGCACGGCTGCGTTTCCAGCAGAGTACCGGAGCATTGTAGACCTCTTTTGGAAAGCTTGGCGTTCTCAAACACAAAAGGTGAGGTGATCGAATGCTGTTTGTCAACCAGCCTGCGTGAACATGGGGCTTGATAATTCGAGATCGCGAACTGCAAAGCGAGTGAGTACAGTGCAATTACTGCAACCTATCAATCCACTAGGGCGGGTCAGAGTTCTCTATATCAGCCTCTGAGCACCTCCACAACTCTTGGGACATGCGCTCCACCTCGGTCGGCAGCTTTCTGACATCTAAATTTCCATACATGCTATGAGCCCCGATGATCAGCGCTCTTGCGTCTCAGAACATTGCTCGCTCCAAGCAGAGAATACGTCAATGTCACAGCTGCTCGGCAATGAAACGTCCTCACAAAGACCAGTTTTTTTTGCTATAGACCCTAGGTGTGTGGGAATCACTTCCATCACAAATTATTGGATAACTTCTGTCACAAATCTCTCTATGTAAAAATATATATAGAGAGAGAGGGGGGGAGGCATCACCTCCACAATTGTTTGATATTACTTTACTCACAAACTTCAGTTTGCATGCGTGTACAAGCAGACTGTGGAAATTGTACAACGTTTGAGGTTTGGAAGGGGTTGGGGGTCAAGAATCCTCCTGGGCACCAAGGCGGGTAAGGGTTGTAAGTGAGCATGCAGAAAGCCAGGCAATGCACTCGTGACATCAGGAGGATTAGGCGGAAGTGAGAAGGAGCCTGGCCAGTGCAGAAGACTCAAAGGCCAAGGTGCGAAACTGGGAATGGCACGCCGCCCTCACATAGCTAGTCCACCCTCTCTAGTTGAAGTAATTTTGGATTATTCATATGCCATATAATATTGGAGTACTTTTATGCTCTAGATTCCTGCGTCTTTCCAGGCTTCTGATACTTGTCTGAACATTTAGGAAATTTGTGGAATGTCAATGACGCAAGCCAGATTCGTTGGACGCCACTTGCATGGTCAAAGAAAGACAAGATCTCAAATCAAAGCGTTTTTGGATGACAAATAAACCAATTGGGGTTGAGCGGGGGTGATGGAATTGGATGTGCAATGGAAAGTGCGTTGTCCGCGGACCACCAACAAGAACAAGAAAGTCATTGGCCTGGCATGGGTTCGAACTTACAAAAAGACATGCACCCAACGCGGAAAGTTGCTGCGAGGGTGCAGGCGGAACAGAGCGGAGTGAATATTATTGTGCTCGAATATGTGCCCTCAAATTGTTCCACACCCCCGGGCTCCTCTCCACAGCCCTTTGTTTCAACCAGTACACCTTCGCAAGGTTCTCCAGAAGCATCTGCCTCACTCGTTGAAGTTTTTCGAGAAATGAGGTCCCAGCTGAAAGGATGATCTTAGCAGGATTCGGGTCCCAAGGTCTTCATGACTCTTCAAGGCGGCTTGAGCATCTGAGATTGGAACAGGAGTGACCACTTCTCTCTTCCTCACCTGCAATTTGCAAAGATATTTTGTCGAGGACGGGTGGTGACTTCCATCACATCATTTCAAGGCCTGCTGACTTCCATCACATTCCTGCCAATCCGACCTGGCACACCCTCTGCTTGGGCAATGGAAATCAAGCAACGTGTTCTCAACTCTCAGCTCTAGGCCACTGCTCCCAGGTGCAATCCATGGCACTTGGCTGCTCGCTTGCGCACCTAGAACGTGGCGCATGGACTCGCAATGCTGCAAAAACAAAATTTTGGTCGTTGCAGTAAAAAGTGTCCGGGTTTGCCACGGTTCAAGTTCGCAGTGCTGGAGTGATTTCAAACCTTGACAGTTGCCGCTTCGCGTAATTTTTGGTCAAGTGTGGCTATAACTACAACAAAGCAGAAATACCTGGGTCTGAAACTGCCCAAGCAAGCTTTGCCACCCTGCGACGCCTTCAACGGCAGTTCAAGGATGGACGTGGCCAAAAAACTACTTCAAGTACGATGGGCCTCCGTGGCAATCGACCTGGAGCGAGCCTGCTGACCTTTGCCACACCTGCCAGAGTACTGCAACCCTATTGATCCTGGGCCTGTGCCTGTATGAAGCTGCCTAGGCACACATAAGTTGAGGCTTTTGAAAATTTAACTCCAAGATTGAAAAAATTAAAGCACCGGCTGCGCGCATGCTTTTCATGAAACGTGGTTGGTTTCTCTGTTGGCAGTTCAACCCACCCGGGGCCCAAAACATGGGAATGCGTGGTAGCCAAAACCCGCCGACCCCAGCGAAGAGGGGGGGGGCGCGCCAGAGAAGAACCAGCCGTGGTGGGAGTGAGAAAGGATTCACTGAATGGAGTCTGGTGTGTGGCCTTGAGACAGAGTTGTTGACCTTGCCCGCTCTGCTGCAGTTTTCCTACGTGCACGCTTACAGTGAGGGTGCGAACTTCTTCTGATTACTTCTGACACTTGTGGTGTCTCAAATAACCCTGTGCGCAAGGTGTGTGTGGTATTCGATGTTCGTGTTTCTTTATTTTTTTCCGTGTGTCTTGTCGGGAGGCTGGGGGGCCAAATTTTGCGATTTCGAAGCTGTTTGGGCGACAGTTTTCGCCGTTTTTGTTGGGCAACTGTTAGCGGTGAAGGCGGACCTTGCCGCGGAGCGGCGTGAATATATATATATATACATAAATACATGAAATATTACATGCTTGACGCAGGCTCCAAGCATGTGCAAATTATCTGTTTTCTGTTTCGACTCAGAATCTCTCGCGGTCTCAGGCACTGGCGTTTTGGAACATGGTGACCATGCCGTCCACTCGGTAAGGCTGCAATCAATAGGAGCTTGTGTCCTAGTGGCAAGGCAACCCGCAGCAAAGTCTCTTTCAAGCCTGCAGCACCTTTCAAGTGGAGTAGCAACTTACCAAATCGCATCTTAGTTTTGTACTCCATACTCTTTTCTGTTGGTTTCAACATCTGCCTGCTGATAAAGCACTGCACTTGCATTTCACGTAGTGGAACTCTTGTACTTCGAGAAATGCAAACGAAATGGGAAAACATGCCACCAGCCACAAAATGATCACTTTCTTGCGTAGATCGCGTAAATGCTTCCATCTCTTTTCTTGTGTGGATTGTGTACCCAAACACCAGAAGCCAGAATTTCCCCGCAGAACCAGCAAGGAAAGGGGCCCTGGCAAGCTCAAAGCTCAACTGGTACAACGGGAGGTAGTCACACACGATTGGCATACCAGCAGGTCTGCAGCTCAGCAAATAAAGGACAGTGCAGGCAAATCAGCGGACTGGCCGGTCAGCAAATCGTGGAATCGACCCCGTGCCTACACTGGCCTATACGTGTTACTTTTAAATTTAAGCATTCGCACCTTGCCCGCTCAAACCCTTGCCAGCTCAAACAAAAATTGTACCAAGTATTGTAGAATGCAGAACAAATTATTCTCAGTTTTTATGTCAGTGACTGTTGCTATGCGCAGGCCGTTGATTTGTTTCCAGTGCTGGGAGCAGGGCCCTGTCATGCAAGAGGCTGTCTCGTTGAGAGAGCTCAAAGAACAAGCCTGCAGGTGCAGCGTCCCGTTTCAGTTTGCTCCTCTTCCGGCAGCATTGATTGACCTTAACCTGTCAGCACCCTGTCCTTTCCACCGAAAGCTCCTGGTTCAAGCACCACCCTGGCCCGGTACCTTGAGAGAGCATTCAATATGTGGGTGAAAGACTCGAAGTTTGGTGCTGCACAATCCAAATAGCTGGGAAGGTGATGCCACGCTCTTGCTTGAGAGCTTCGTGCTTTGGAAGGCTCGCGCACTTGTTGTCCAAGCTGGATGCGCATGCCGTCCACTGACTCCAGTCACCAAGTACGCAGTCCTCAAACCAAGTTTGCTTCAACTCTCAGCCTGCCAAACTTGGCAGGACAAACTGTCCTTGTCATGACAGGCCGCTGCACACGTCTTTGTACTGTTCAAGGTCCTTGGCAAGTGGACGTGACCGCCATGCCTGTGTCTTGTGCTCAAGAGACTCAAAAGCTGGGTGTTGACAAAGGTGTGTTGAGCACAAGGACTTGAGCTCCAGTCCCCTCACATGGCTTGCCGCACTCATTGTTTGGAGTTGCAACTCGCCGATTGCGTGTGCAGATGCCCTCACAAACGGCAGCTGACCACAGGAGAAGACCATAGTTGAGAACACCCAACTCCCAACACTATGCGATAGCATGCAAGCCTCACATAGTGGAGAGCTCCATTCAGACCACTCACTGAGCTTGCAGGCCTACATAGGTCTCAATTCAGTGGAAAGGAGTCATCAGCACTACAACATACTTCAACTCCACAAGGTCTGCAAAGTGTTGATTTGCGCCTGCGGTGTGCAAGCGTCACAGGCTGGCAGATCGCACCTTGAAGGGCTCAGAACCAAAAAAATTGAGGAAACATGTTGAAAGTCTTGACGAACAAGAGCGACATGTCCTATAAAACAGGACTTCTGGCACGGAGCCACTCACTAGACAAGCTCCGGGCTGCTGAATGTCCACGATTTCACCCGCACAATCCTGCTTGGAACAGATTCCATTGCATTAAATGGGGGAAGCAAACTCGGCGACTGGAAGGCTCAAAACATTTGCCAAAACGTTATAAAAAGTGTCTGTCTTTCGTTTAGGCCCTTCTTGACCTTTTTTCAGAACGGGGGGCCTTGGAAGTACACTGCTTCAACATGTTTGGAGTATTTATTCATCTGAGTACTTGCAAGCGCACTGCCAAAAGCCTCTACAAGAACAATCCATACAAACAAGAAAACAAACAAATCAAAAAATATGTATACACCCCAAGATCTCTGAAAATTGTTGTTCTTTGCTTTAAGGACTGCCATCATTTTCTCAAGACAAAAATACCGGGCACTGCCAACAGTTGAATTGAAACCAAAACACGGGTGAATGCTCTCTTGCTGCATGGAAGGTTCACACAGATATGCCTTTTTGGCATTCAACTCGACCCATCTCTTCCATACCCAGTGCATCAGCTCAAGGGCTCTTCTCTCACAAAAAGCGGGTACCATGCAATGCTCGGAATGGCAGCTGCTCGGAACTCCTGAGCTCTTTTCAGCATATGAGGGAAAAGTTGTGCCCAAGCTATCACCCGCTGACGTTGCTCGACTGTCAACTGCAGAAAAATTGTATACTTGACAGCTCTTGTATGTATATTTCCATCACCTTACTATTTATCCAGCGTCCCCTTCTTCGAACCAGTTCTGAGTCTTCCGTTCTTTGCAAGATCCAGGTTGCGCCCCCGGGTCTTAATAAAGCACGGAGAAGCTGTTGAAGTCTGCCACGAAATGTCTGCGCAGAATATCCCCACAAGCGTTGATGGGGTTGAAGGTGTTGGAAAGCAACAACAACTACTGCAAGTAAATCTTCAATGTCCAGTTTGGCACGTTGGTGCCTAGCAGCAACACATCTCGTTTTTGGTTCCTGCAGCGACAGGAGAGCAAAGTCATTGGTGTGGAGGGTGTCAGCAGGTAAAAGAAGGTCTTTTCTCAATGCACCGGTCATCTCACCAGTTCTGAGCAGCGCTCCAAATCCCAAGCGCATGAGCCCTGCAACATCAATCCATCCCCAAGTTATGCTTAGAGACACCATTGCAAGCAGTATCTGCCACGGCGTCGACAGGTGATGAATTGGTCCTTCATCCCTTACCCAGGCAAAAGCTAAGTCCCATGAACGCTGCAACTGCCTTCTCAAGATCTCCTCCCGTAGGTTACGAGCAGCTCATTCAACATTCAAAGTAGGCTGCGCCAACAGCCGTTCAACGTCAACTGAGCATCTGGTCGCCCACTCAACAAACTGCTGAAAAAGTTTTGCTCTGTTGGAAGAAGTTACAGCTGTCACCGGTCTGCCGGTGGGAAGCGGCGGTCTCTGTCGCCTCAGGTCCTGCCTCTTCCAGTTCCCCCGAATTTGAGGGCGCAACATGCCATGGCTCGGTGCTACAACTAAAGCTGCAAAAACTAACCTAAAATTGATTGGTCGAGAGGGCCTTCGCCCGGAAATCCAACATTTGGTCAAACTCAAAAAAAACGGTGGTCAGGCTGAAGCTGTGGATCGGTCGCAAGCTCTTTGGGCATATGGGTTCCAAAGCAATGCCACTCAAAACCATAGCTCCTTCTGTCACCATTGCAGAAAAACAGCAGCCTGAAACCGCTCAGGACTAGAGTGATCCTCGCCCAGTTCGATATCCACCTCCTCATGTATGGGAGCAGCGCAAGATTCCTCATGTCTTCTGCAGAAAAATCATCAAAAGCAACATCGCTGGAAGGGCCCCTAACCTCTCGGTCACGTGTGGGGTCCTCTGCTGTATTCAGCCTTGTCGGCAGAAAAGGAAGTGTAAAATAAAGGCCTCTAGCCAAAACTGTCGCCCCGAATTTTTGCAGCGTTGGGTTCAAAGCCCTGCTTGAAGACCTCCCTTTTGAGACTGCGCAGCGTACCACGTTTGAGTCCACAAAATTTACCACCCTCATAGGGCGAGGGGCCTTCACCAGCCTCTCTGCAAGCCTCAGAACACTCTTCATCTCCAAACTGTTGATGTGCCTCTGTCTGCAAAAGACAAGGACACTCCTTCCACTGGAGTGAGCTAGCAGCGAAGTTCACCAATTGGTTTTTGAGGCCTCGGCTAGAGACATCAGCTCCATCATCCAAAGCAGCTTTTCTGGCCATCACAGCCTTTTTGAAGCATTTTGTTAACTCCATATAGCCAATTCCGGAGTGTAGGAAGCCGACGCCTTTGTGTATTGTCCTTCTACAGGAATGTGTGTGTGGTCTCGCGAGCATCTTCTGTCTAGGCTGGAAACATCCATGTTCACTGCAAGAAACCTGAAGCTCTTTTGATGCACCAATCCAAAAGCACATGAACCTGACCGCACCGTAGTTGCCCTCTGCTTTAAGGACAGCTTCTTCGATTGAGTCCAGCCAAACCAGGCACAAAAAGTCTGTGAGCAATGTAAAGCAAAGCAACCGCACGCAGAGCCAACAGGTTTCCCAAGCGTGTCTTGAGATCTGCAGGGTCAAAACCCATAGGACAGTGCCGAGATCTCGAAGGTGGTGTTCTGATCGTGGAAAAGGTAGTGCACATGAGCTCCACCATCAGACTGGCCAGGTGTCCTGAAACGAGCAAATAGGTGATCCACTCCATCACTCTAGGCAACGTCAAATCCATCTCCGCCGTAAAGAAATGTCCAGCGGGGGACTTACAACCAAACCACATTGAAGAGCAGCTGTTGACACTCTCGAAGATCCGACAAAAAATTCTATGAAATCATACTTGAAAGCTATCGGTCTGCCTGGTGTAGATGACCTGATGTCACCCTCTTCATCATCTCCACCTGCGCCCTCTTCTCTCAAGCCTAGTCGATCAAGCACCTGCTCGTGTGGAGAACGGATTCTGTATAAGTGATCGCTCCTTTGACCTCGGAGGCATCTGTTGCAAAAAGTACCGCGTGGAATTCTGCACCAAGGTCAGCCACTGCAAGTGGCACAAGAGCAGCAAGAACAACCAATTCGTCCACAACCTTTCGCGACATGGGTATCATCTTGGGCTTATCAGAACAGATGTTGTTTGCATCAACAATGCCGTGCGAGCGTGTTAGGATGCTCATCAATGGTCTTCTGTACATCAACACTGAAGTCCATCCGCCCAGAAGACATAGGTGGAGAACATCTGTCGCGCGTCGACGCTGTGCCAGTTGCAGTGTTATCGGGCAAAGCGACAGCCTCTTGCGCACAGTGGATCCCAATGTGGCTATCCCTCTGCTCCCAGCCTTGTCACAGGAATTTATTTCAGCTCCAATGATCTTGGCTCTTGTCTCACCCAAAACATCTTTGCGCGGTGAACCTCGGATGTGGTGTTCGTCATAGGCCTCACTACTCCTCTTTTAGCAGGTGTATGCTTTGCTCTGCTCAAAACTTGCAACTCTGGGCTCAGCAGAAATGGCAAAACATTCCTCCAGTAAAAGGATGGTTGGAAAACAATATACGCTCCGAGTCAACCAACAAGCCCTTTGACTTCAGCTGTTGCTCATGCGCTTCTGTAGCTATCTCCACACCAGCATGATCCCCTTGGAAAATGGCCTGAAAACAGATGTGAACTGTCTTTGTATCTGCAGAGGCAACCTCCGGAGATTTGATGCCTTTTGCAG
>CAXAMN010010513.1:63232-70732 GCA_963970005.1 Durusdinium trenchii
TTGCTAAATTGACCTGGCCTAGCCTTCTCTATGTCCTTATGTGTTTCTCTACTTCTTGACTTCTTATTCACATCTTTCATCGTTGTTGTTGGTTGTTGTTGTTGTTGCTGGCAATTCTGCCATCACTTTCAGACCTTTTTTTGAACAATTTTGGACATGTCTTTTGTTTTTCCCAAAACAGCGTGGCAACATAGGGGTTCTTATGGTAACTGTTAAGGACGGGTTTCTGATCGAGGTGCCCGCATCCGTTTGCGGCTAGTTTGCTGCTACTTACACAATAGGTTCACTCACTTCGAGATCTTCAATGTGCATTTCGACTGCACAGGCTCACAGAATCTGGTGGGCGCGGGCCGGTGCTCTTGGAGACTGCGCTCGCGTTGTGGTGCTGTACGCATTTTCGGGTTTGGTGATCACTCTTCGTAGCAAGCACGAGGAAAACCTATTTTTTTGGTGGTCCAATGTCGACTTCTCCTGACAGGCGCAAGAGATCGGAGCGGCTTCATGTCGATGTACAAAATTTCGTGGCAGGCCCAGTGCTTTGGGCATGGTGGTGGTCTTCGGTGTGTTCCGATTCCGTGGCAGGTGCAATGAAGCGTGACTTTTGGACATGTGGCTCGTTTTCACATGTTGGAGGACAAGGCTGCAGGTGTCTGCGCCTTCTGGTCTACATGCTTCTGCATCTCAGCTAGGAAACGGACGACACGACCGGCCATGTGCTTCAAAACAGGACGCTGTGCCTTGGTGTGACCCGTGTGTGTGCCCATTGCCCTTGCAAAACAGAAATCTGCAGCGAGAAAGTTCAAAGCAGCGATGCATCCATTCAGAAGTAGTAGCAATGTAGAGGTTGCTACCCCAAGGCAATCATCGAGGTCAAAATCCCAGGCTTCAGCAGCAGCAAAGATGCAAAAGACCCTTTGTCTTCCAGGCACCCTCTTCACCAAACTAGATTCCACCCACACCCTGAAGTAGGCGCAGAAAGGGTTTGCTCCTGCGCGCAAAACTTTAAGAAATGCACGCTTGAGGAGATCTGTGCCTGTTGGACAGTGTTCCCGTTTTCCTGGAATTTTGCCCTTGCCCCAGGGAAACATGCCGGACATAAACATGCACAAACATTGACTTTAGGACCTCTTCGCGGCAAGATCCGAAACCACACTGTATGACGTTGTTGGGGCAGGACCTTAATCACACATTGAACTGTAAAAATGGATGGACACCTCCATAAAATATCAACTATAAGATTTCTTCGGGTCAAGACCTGAATCCATAATAGCTACAACGCTCTCTCTAGTGGCCCTCCGAATTCATGCGCATGTTTTCCCATGCCTGTGGCATTTTTTGCTTGCTTGCTTACAACCACAACTTTCTTCCTTGTGGCCCTCCAAATGCATGTGAAATCATTCATATATGTTCACACACCGGTCATGTTTTGGAGCGGCGTGGGCTGGGGATAGTTGGAAGGATCATAACGCTCGGTATATCTAATGTAATCTATTGTTTGAAGACAGATGATCTTCGTGCCATGTCTACGTAACTTGAAGACATCGTTGTCTACGGCACATGAGGAAAGTGCGGTTGATATACGTTGAAAGAAGAAGAGCGCGCGTTTCTCTTTACGAGGGAATGGCTGGGGGGATAATAATGCTCGGTATCTAATGTCTTCTGTGATCTGCGGGTCATATCTATAACTTGAAGACGTCGTAGTTGTCTACGGCACATGAGAAAAGTGTGGCTGATGTGCGTTAAATGGTTGATGTGCGAGAGCTCGGACGTCTGCCGGCCAACACCTTTTGTTGAAAGATGTCCCGTTTTTGACCACAGGACGCATTTTCATCTTACAATCCCGCTGTAAACCGAAAAAAGAAAGAAACGCGACTTTCCATTGAAGGTGAACCTTAAAAGTGCAAGACAGCCGAAATGCTGTGAAGGTTGTCCAAACGCACATCGTGCCTTGGAAGAAAATGTGCGTTTCGCGCGGGGTCGTTGTGGGCAGCAGCGTGACCTTGTTTTTGGACCGATCCTTCTTTTGTTTGGACCTGTCATTCTTTTTGCTTTGATATTGTGTCTTTCCTTCTTTGGGCGTGTCTTTCTTTCAAGACCTTCTTTTAGACAATTCTGTGTTTTTGAAGGCATGTGTTTTTCTTTCTCGACCTTTCTTTCTTTGCTTTGACCGTTCTTTCGTTTCCAAACCTTGATTTAGAAATTCAAGACGTGTCTTTCCTTGTTTGAGAACTTTGCCCTTCTTTTGTTTTGTACCGCTCTTGTCTTGGACATGTTCTTCCTTTTCAATTGTACCTTTCTTCTTTCTAGACCTTTCGTTGTACATGTAGACTGTTCTTTCATTCTACTAGACCTATGCTTCTTTTCAGACCCTTCTTTGCTTCTTTTACACCTTTTCTGACATATCTGTTTGTTTTTGGACCTTGTGTAGGACCTCGAGTACAAAGAAGCATGCTCTAATTTGCCTTGCACATAGGTCAAAAGCCGACTTTAGTTAGATCATGGACCCGCTGACACTCCTGGCATTCTTTCTTTGAACAAACAAAACACGAGCCTAAAAACAAAAAGGAGCATCTGCAGGCATGTGCTGGCCTTCTTGGAAGATGCCACTGCGAGCGGGTGTGAAGGTCTCTGGTCCTGAAACAGAGCTGTGTTGTTTTCCTAGCATTTCTTAACAGCTGTGCTTTGAAACACAGCAGTGCTGTTTTCAAAACGCTTGGCGTGTCTTCTTGCGTCTGTTGTTGGACGAGAAGCTTGAACACACCTGTGGGTTGGAAGGGACATCCAAGACCTAATGCCGTTTCCAGAAAACCATGGACGTTTTCGCAAGACTCAAGACCCGGTCCGTCATTGAGAGCGCACGCTTTCGGAAGTGGATGCCCACTCCACAGGTCTGGAAAGGCACACAAGGCTCACCAGTAAGGCAAGTAATCTGAAAATGATCTGACGGCTTTCACGAAAAGTGAAACATTTGTGTCTAAAGACATGCATGAAACATGCCTGGGTGCAGTCTGAATATCCCGTCCACTCGCTCCAGGTGCACCAATACAGTTGCTCTCCGCAGTCACGTGGACACCTACAACAGGATGCTCAAACCAAAAGTCTTCGCTCACAGCTTTATTTCCCAACGCCCATCAACCAACGTTTCGTACTTTGTACTCATTTCATAGCTTTGGATACAAGGAACTGCTGCGGAAAGTACTGACTGCAAATCCAAATTTAGACAAACTAGCAATCAGCACTGGAGAGGTGACATGAAAGCCTTTCTCGTACAGCCCCTTTGCTCATTTGCACGTTCTGTGAGTGAGGGCCTGCCAGTCTGCATGGTCTCTGACGCCTGGCACTCCATCCCTCCAAACCTGCAGGGTGGTTTTGATTGCAAGACTTCTTCAACCTGGTTCCTTGACGACCAGGTGTTCAAGGCTGACCAGCTGACAGCATGTTTTGCTTTGTAAGGTCAGCACAATGGTTGGTGCAGTATGCTCCTGGAGCGAAACCTCTGACCGCCGCACCTTCAACACTCTGAAGAAAGTTCTTTGGCATCGCGCTCTCGGGCTTTTTTGGCACTATCTGATTCTGTTGTGTAAAACACCTTCAGCAAACTGCATGGAATGGGATGTCAAGTTGACCAAAGTATGAACACTGCGGATCAATATCCACTGTCGGTCTGCTGCTATTTTTGCCTCGAAAGGCGATTGCAGGAAGTATGCATCGTATCACTTAGAGCAAGTTTGGCCTGTTTTGCAACCCAAATAGGTTCCTGAGGTTTGACAACCCTCAAAAAAGAACAGGAAAGTTGGCTTTGCATCGGGGAGGGGCACTTGGTGCAATGGCCCCATTCGCTCCACTCTGCATAAAGGCAATCCACCTGGTCATCCACTGAAAATGAATGCGATTTGTCATTGCAAATGGGGAATCTCTTTGCCTTGTGGCCGCAGCTTTGCGTACTGCAGGGCGACGTCTCCATGGTTTCACCCTGCAAGTCGAAAGACATTAGGTTGTGGAACTGAACGAGGTTCTTTGCACAAACAGGGCCAACTTCTTGCTGCTAACTTGTCAGACACTGAGGAACCAAATTTGTTTTATATACATATACAGTACCGTAAATGTAATGATCTACGTATGACAATGAAGTCTATTGAGTATGATGCTGGCCTGGCAGGGGGTAATAGATCCATCTGACCCAGCCAACACCTGGCAGTCACAAGCATACACGGTACACACGATGAAAGAAATCTGGCAGCTAGGGGCGATTCTGTGTAAGTTGTGTCGCGCTGGCCTTCCTGCTCCGTGACGTCTGGCCACCATCGCATGTAGCAGAACATTCAGACCACGAAGTCCATTGACCTCAGCTCTCTTCAGCTCAGTGCAACATGTTCAAAATCTGCTTCTGCAACATCAGCTCATCTGTTGGATGTGTTCCCCAAATCGGGCGAAAAGAATCAGCAAAGCACTTCTATCAGCACTCTTGAACACGCACCCTGAAGGGTCGCTAGCATGGTGATTTGTTCGATTCATGTGAACAGCAGTCTGAACAGCTTGCAACTTTTGGGGCTGACGTGGGTGGGAAACCATTTGCGCTTTTGGGTGTGCAGCTGCTGGGGTTGCATGCTTGAACAAGGAGGCTGCACTCACACTGCTGCAACCTTTTCGACCCCAGCATCATACTGATCATACTGCACATGACACTGCTATCTCATCGCCATCATCTAGCCAAAAGCAGAACAAATATTGCAGTGTCCTTTGCTGTGCCAGCGGCGAGGAAGCTCTATCACAGATTGGTTGGCTGGGTGACACGGGCGTTGACTGTGGTGAGTTGCTGGTTGGCCCTCATTAGATCATTCCATGCCATCTGCGACTTCAAATCCTCTGCAGCTTTCCTAGTTTCTATACAACCTCCAATTTGGCACAGGTTGGCAAGTAGCCCTAGGTGTTCATTCTGAGTTTGGGGTGGTCTTGAGTTCTATCGGAACATGCTTGCAAAGTTGCCCGCAATTGTGCAGTTCAAACATCAAAGCAAACTGTTACATGTCTGCTCAGCCTGGGTCACGGACCAAAGCTGCATCCCTCTGGCGGTGGATTCTCACAATCCGCTCCTTGCCATTTGAGCTTGTACTCAGATTGCCTGCCTTTGTGTACCCTCCGCTTTGTCACTTCATGCCCATTGGATGCCTGGTTCTGCGGGGCAGTGCTCCATCTGCGAGAGGCTTGTTGCCTGCAGAAACTTCAGCGTTCACTCAACCCGTTGCAAAGTTTCCAACTTGACATTCTGAAATCAGAAACACTAAACGCCGAAGTGCCTTCTCCTCCGACCCGCAAGGCACCCCTCCATCCTTTGGATGCACCTGGCGAGGCTTAACTTGGAGCAAAGCATTGGATTTTTCGACAAGCATCTCAGCCTTGATCCCTCTGCTTCTTTCACGAACCCCGGTACAAGGCTTGTCGCATGCTGACCAGGAGCTCCTTAGAAAAGGATGTCACACTGTGCACTTGGAAGGGATCAGGCAAGGTGTTTTCTTCCGTTTTGAAAGTGGGTGGCAAGGCCAATCTGTCAGCTCACAGTCCACCGATCCCGAGCAGGGAATACCATCGTTGCAACTGCAAGCAGGGTAAAAATCGTTTCAACTTGCAAAACATGTTGAATGTGACTTCCTTCGCGCGAGGTCTATCAGAGCTAAGATCAACTTTCGGATCTTCATGCTATTATTCCAGACTCTTCAAGCCTCTCGATCTTTGTTGCAACTCCTTGTGCAGGAGTTCCACAATGGTTTGCTTCTTTGCTTACCCTGGCAACCAGCTTGGCTAGCCACAAAAAAAGGAAATGGTAGTTATATATAAGCCAATTTGAGCCTGTCCAATCACACTGGGTTTGGATAACCCCTCTTTTTCTCCAAAGCAAACAGCTCTCACCTGCGCTGCGCCAAGCGAAAGCCACCACGGCATGATTTGGCGCACTCAGACCAGCCTGACATAGGCCCAAAGATTCAGAACTCAAACATAGAATTCAATCACTGTCTCAAAACTACTAACACTGTCCCAGGCCTCCCCATTGCCCCCACACACCATCTTGGCAATCTTTGTCAACATCGCACGCTCCTTCTCCGCAGGGCTTCACCTCCGACGCAACAGCGAGCAGCAGCAGCAGCAAGGACCACTTTAACAGCAACAAAACTATTACCGGTGAACCAGCAATGCAAAGAACATAGGAAAACACCAACGTCTTGTGGTGTCACTGTGAACTTTACAGGGCTGCGTCTAATAGGCAGAAGCACAATTCCAAATGCTGCATTCCCTCACAGAACAATTGCGTCATTCATGCTTTCTCTCAACACACTTCGGCGGTCCAATTTCCAGGCATCTCATCAAAAGAGCTGCAAATCTACGATAAGTCTGGCTATAAACAAGGGAAACCTTACAGTTTGTTTTTCAGAAGGAAGAGTTACATCCACACCTCACAAAGCGTGGGCTGTCAAGCGCCTGTCTTTTCGGTGTTTTTGTTTTTCTTGCAGGTTGTTCCCCACATCATCGTGTGGGGTTTTAACTTTTTATATCTGCATTCCGTTCCTCGTCCTCCTCCACCGCTACATCACTCTCACACATCAATTCTCAACTCTCAACACATCATCATTCACATAGCTTAGCTAAAATCACTACATCGTAAATGGATTTGAACATACTTCGCTGTCGTGGTGAACATGTTGATTTTGACGTGGTGCGAGCATGCGAGCGTGCGTGCGCGCGAACGTGCGAGCGTGCGTGCGTGCGTGCGTGTGCGCGGTTGTTTTGCTGTCATTGATGATTCCCAATGAATTGAAGAGCAAACCATAGTAAAGCATAGTTTTTGTTGCTTTTGATCACAACAGCCTTGGTTCACATGACACCCTAGGGCATGCGGCATGGCATGGTTGATTGTTTGTCTCTGAGAATCATATCTCTTCTGAACAGTGAAGGTTACACCGTTCAAGTTTGGAATAGTTTGGATACAACAAGAGTATTGAGTCAGAAGCATCCACATGGCATCCACATGACTACATGGACATCCACACGCATACACACGCATGTTCATACGTTCGTTCATGCGCATGCATATGTTCATGTGCATGTTCATTTTGGCATGTTCAGACCAAATTTTTCAGGTTTATTTTCGAACATCCCTTCTTAGTTGGTAAGGATGTGACAAAATAAGCCACATGTTTCAAGGCTTACTTTTGAACATCCGAAAGTGAACATGGCAGTGAACATGTTCACGCTCCATGCGCGGCATATGTACTTGGGAGTGAGCACGTGTGTGCGCGCACTGTGCCTTGTGAGTGCTCGTGCGTGGTGCGTTCAAAGGCACATGCAACTAGGGCATCGAAAACAGCCAGGGCACTTGCACAATCAGGCACGGCTTCAAACCGTTTACCCCACCCCACATGTCTCACAGCTGCTCGATGAATTCTGAATCGCCCGCATTTCAGCAGGTCCCACTATCGCCACAGCTCAAGCGTTCTTGAATCAAGT
>CAXAMN010010513.1:75732-128203 GCA_963970005.1 Durusdinium trenchii
CAGGGCCCGCGCCGACTGAGAAAAGGGCCAGGAACTCATCACACAGTCTTCCACACCGCACTCCTGCCACGTTTCCTGCAAAGCAAACTTGATGATGCTGGCAACAAAGACTGGAAGCACAATACAGAACAGTTTCTTCAGCTTTCTTCTGTGTTTCAAGCCGCACGGCCTCTGCACTTCCTTCACAGGGCTTTGTTTCCTTCAAGACCAATTCACACGCTTGCCCACCAGCATCTGCCTAGCGTGCACAAAGGCATTGATCACTGATTCAAGCAAACTTCGTTGGGGCCTCCGAATAGGTTCTGGTCCTGGTGGCACTACCAGGTGCACAGGAACATGCACCCCAATCTGACCTTGACTGTCCCAGAGTGCGCTTTATCACTGACTGTCGATTGCAACTCAAAGCGCAAACTTATGAATTACAATTGTTTTGCCGCGAAAGCCATTACTCAGATCAGGCAAAGCCAATTCAGCGCAGATTGAAGCCTGTGATCGTCAGAAATGTATATTATACTATATATATATATTATTTTTATACATGACAAGTGAGCCAAAGAACAGAAGTTGTAAATTCGAGATGTCTGCTGTTTGAGCAGGGTTCCACCATTCCAAGGTTCCAATGAAAAGCGCTAAGCTTAAAGGATTCGGTAAAAACATCATCACGACCCCAAAGGGTCAAGCCAAACAGTGGGGACTATACCCACCTGGTGGGCCGGACCCCGACCTTCCAAAAAGCAAAATCACTTGGCCTACCCCTCCATCCGCTTTACTCGTCGCCGGGAGTGCGTCAGTTCTGAGTGACAGGCCAAGCTGATGGGCGGCACGGCTGGTGATACAAACTGCACGAGCCAGTGTTGCATACATCAGTTTCCTGCGCTCGGCATCGAGACCAGCCTGTACACTTCTTCTGGGGTCAGATTGGGGTTCCAACATGACAAACACAGACATTTAAAGGCCTCTCCTGCAATGCTGCACTGCGCAACGCTCCACCAGCTGTTGCTTCAGTTGCGATGCTTCGGCTCCTTATATCTTGTCGAATTGTTTAGTTTAGTCCTCGCTGCCGACCTTCTTGACGAAGAGTGACAAGTCTTGATGGCATTTGCGAAACCCTTCACCACCTGCCTTACTGTTTGGCCACCCCCACATGATCGATCACAAAGCTCCCATTCGGACCTTATTTCAATATGTTCGCAAACAAAGCATGTTGCTTGCAACCCTTGCACAGCTTCCAACCAATCACTCAACGCGCAGTCCGTTGCAATAGATGGCGTGGATGCCTCTGCACACCTGAATGTGCAAACAGGCTCATGTAGCCCAGGCGCAGCAAACGAAAGCTTCTGTGCTGAGCGTTCAACCCTAAAATCTCTGTGACAGGGCCTGTACAGGCCTTGCCGGAAAGGTTCAAACTTTCTACTTTCACTATTGCAAACAAACCAGGCCTTGCCCGCAGCAGAGGCGCTCTGAGTCACTTTTCCTTATATAGAACGCAAACGAAAGCTTTGCAAAAAAACAATTGTTTTGAAATTATGAACGCCTCTTTGCAACCATGGAACGAGTACGCCGCTTCTCTTGAGCCGCATTGCAGGAGCTCCACTCGCTCCTGCTCCAGCCAAAAGCAAACTACCGGATAACAATGAAGAAATCTTGAGTATTATTGAGTGCTATTCCATGCATTTTTGCTTTGGCGTGACCACTTGGAGTCTCCAGCTGCTCAAAATGCAGTCGACAGACGCGCCAACTTCACACGGACCTGCGGCACGGCTTCACCAAACTTTTCCGTAAAGCTATCTTTACCCGTAAAAAAGATCCACAAAAGGAACCGTTTTGTACCTGTGCTGCAAGGAGCCGTCTCTCCCAGTGTGTCCGCACAATGCCTGCTCAAAAATTGGGCAAAATCGTTCATCATGAGGACAAGGTGATATATATATATATATGTATATATATACATATGTAGAAAGAGAGATTATACAGTATATTTTCGCCCCCTACGAAAGTTGCTCATGTTCTTACTCTCTTTTTCACTCGGGATGCGAACGGTGCAGGTAATCTGCTATGTAGATTTGGTCTTGCATCCACCTTACTTACTTCTGTACATGATACATTATCTATACATGGTAGAAACACTTTCTCGAAAAGTTACGACGAAACATCTGAATTCTTCGGACCTGGACTCATCCACTGTTACCTAGACTACCCGGATCACTCCCCAAACCAAACCTGGACTACCCAGGGTCAAGTGTCCTCTACCCATCCCCGGACTACCCGGGGAATTGGGCGGTGAGGGTGGGACAAGAAAACACGGGTAGCGGGGCACTTGAAGCCAAAATGGCATACGTACGCAACCGTTCAACACATGTGTTTCACTGTTTCTTCGTTTTCAAAAAGCACAATCATTTCATGACGGAATGCTTTCGCCCCCTACGAAAGTTGCTCACGCTCTTACTCTCTTTTTCACTGGGGATGCGAACGGTGCAGGTAATCCGCTATGTAGATTTGGTCTTGCGTCCACCTTACTTACTTCTGTACATGACACAAAACCTATACATGGTAGAAACACTTTCTCGAAAAATTACGATGAAACATCTGAATTCTTCGGACCTGAACTCATCCACTGTTACCTAGACTACCCGGATCACTCCCCATGAATTGTAGTCGAGCTCCACGTCCACCCGGGCACAGTCAATCATCTCATAGACCTCTTTCCACTTTAACCTTGACGGGGCATTGGCAATGTTGCTGGGCGAAGGAACCCTGGTGTACCAGTTCAGAAGCATCTTGAAGCATGGCCTCGACTAGCATGGTCCTACTTGCCACTGGCTTTGTGGCACCCTTCACAAAGGCCTCCTTCACCCCTTCATTGTCTATGAAGAAGAGCACCCGGGCCGCTTGAGTCACCTGAAGTCTTTCTTCACTTCCACGACTGGCAGCATCTCTGCTTGGGTGATACCCTGCTCATGTCCATAGCCATGCCATGCGTCGACTATCCACTCCGGTATTGCGAAGCCAAAAACTAAGGGTTTTGCGAGTTTGGGTGAAAATGCCACAGCACCACACGACGCGACTCCTTGTTCATATGCTCCATCTGTGAAAACCCAGCACGGGGGTTCTCCTAAGACATCAAGTCTCCGGGGCGGTGCACACTTCAACAACTGTGCTGCCAGGCCTAGAGCATCGCTAATCTCATTAGGCACATGCCGCACGGCCTTGGTCATCATGGCTCTTCTCTTCACCGGCTCCATGATCGGGGCCAGCCATCGGCCGCTGCACTGTGCCTCTGCAAAGTTCAGGCGACCATACACCTTGGCCGCTGTGGCTGGAAACGTGTTCATGTCTCTCATGTCTGCAATTGCTGTCTCCAGCTCAGCTACTCTCTCGGCTTTGTTCTTCACAATTGCTTTTGAGCCAGGCGAGCTGTGCGTTGGTGCTTGGCTTCAAGCAAAAGGATGCGGCGTTCAACCTTCCACCAGGGGTCTTGGACGCTGAGTTCATTGTCATGGAGCAGGGTTGTTGCTGCTCTGGTCCATCTGTTGAGCTGATCAACCTGCCAGTTCCACTCCATGAGGTAAACAATGGTCGCCGCAAGCGGTCCACGTACTGTGTACTATGGACGCTGCTTGCGCTGGGGCTGTTCGTGTAGTTGTTGCCAGGCTTGTTCGAGGTGTGGCAGCTGCTCGGTTGGCCCGTGGTGGTACAAGATGTGCGTGGCCTTGATGTGCTGAATGAGGACTTGATCCGCCGGATCCTGGTATTTGTTGCTGTGAAGGTCATAGATGCTGTCCAGGAGTCCGCCTGAGTGGTGCCCCAGATGGGTAGCCATTGCTTGTCGCAATGCGGTTCTGTTTTGGGGCGCCAGTCTTTGTGCTTCACCACCCCATAAGGCTACTGGTTGTACGCCCCCTTTGTGTAGACGAAGGCAGATTTTGAGAGCTGGGATCTTCAATGCTCGAAGCTTGATCTTCCTGCGCTTGGCTTTTAGAAACCTTTGCCTGAGCACTGGAATCCGCCTTCTCCGGGCTGCTTGGTGGTCAACGCCTAGTGAGGAGACTGGTGGCTCTTGGTCTGTGAGCATGGACTTGAGGGCATGGTCCGTACGCTTGTCAGTTGCAATGAAGGCTGTTTTCTTTGGATTGACTTTTAGGCCAGGGGCTGTGAGTCTTCCTTGTAGATCTCGGTAGGCTTCCACAGCTTGTTTTGCAACTTGTAGCGGGGTTTCTCCTTCCAAGTCGAAGCCCACATCATCTACCCAGCTGGACAGGTGAATGCTTGGGCGTTGTTGCTTCCATGGAAGGAGGGCTGGCGCCAAGACGACCTTGGCCAGTAACGGGGCTTGTGGACAGCCCGCTGGTACCCCGTGTTCTACATGGAAGAATGGAGTCATCTCCTGTTCCGCAAGTGTTGCTTTGGGTCCTGTATACAGTTGCATCGCAAGCTCAAGGAGCAGGGGAGGGTAGTCTAGCTTGACTGCTTCTTCTTGGAGCTTGTTGAGCTGTATGGTGCCATAGAAGGTGGACATGTCCATCAGGACTGTCACCCCATGTCTCTGTCGGGCCTTGTGCATTCTTGTCTCAACAATCTTGCCAATGCCACATGTAGTACACATGCTCCTGGTCGAGCTCGATCATGATCCATGGCTGCAGGAAGGTTTCGTTGCCATGCATCAAGTAGTGGTTTTCGGAGACGGCACCATACTCTCCAGAGTACTGATGATGGGTCTTTCATTTTTGCTGTTTTTCCGGTCCACTGGCTTGTCTGGGAGGCCCTTGAGTATGTGACTCATGAGTGGTGGTAATTGTTGCGCCTGCGCTTTGGCTTCTTGGCTGAGGGATGGTCTGGGTTGTGGGTTGTTGTCCTGTCTAATGTGCCAAAACTGTCCCCAGTCTCGAAGTCTCTGCTCCATTCGATCCTGCATAGGCGTCGATATGGTCTCTCCCAGGCCAGTTCACTTGTCTTGAGGCTTCGGAACAAACCTCGGAGGCCTTTGTTGTAACCTTCTTGAAGCCATTGCTTGTATTGGAGCATTGTTTCTTCTTGAGCCAGCTGTTGTGTCTCTCGTAGCTGGCGTTGCATGGTTTGTTGGATGAGCTCAGCTGCATGTGGGTCTCTGTATTGATGCCAGACAGGTGTCAAGAAACTGGGCCCACATGGGCGGTCCAGCCCAGTACTGGCCCTTTCTTCATAGTGTCTGGCTGTTGGAGTGCAAGGTGATCCCAAAAGGCCGGTGTTCCTTTCTTCCAATTGCTGTTGGCTGTTTGAGGCATAAGGGGCTTGTGAACAGCCTGGAGGTTTGAGCCTCGTCCCTGTGCCCACGCGTGCTCCTGCAAGATGTACTGCTCTGTTTTGGAAATCCAGTCTGCCCATGCTTGTGCTGGCTGGTTGGGTGGGATGCCATAGGGTTCAATTTCATGGGCCGTGGACTGGTAGGTGGTCCAGGGCCTAAAGTCGATGTCGGGAACTCTGGGCATGGGTGGGAAGTACTGCATCTGTCTATATTCTCTTGTGGCCGCTTCAACATCAAACTGGAGTTTCAACAGGGCATGAGGTCTCCAGCGAACCGCCCAGTCTGCCTGCGAGGGCGTTGTGCGTGATTGCATAATCGATGACATTGCCGGAGAGGACACTGTGGTCTGGAGCCAGGATTCCAAAATGGAATTTCGCTGGGAGGACAGTGCTGGCTAGACTGTCTGGGTGGTGTTTTCGAGGATGGCCAACAGCTTGGCAATGATGGTAGCATTTGTTTCACTCTGTAGTGTCTCACCTGTCTTGAGGTAGAGGCCCACCACCAGGATAGTGACTTCAGTAGCTTGCCAGAGAAATGCTTGGTATCCACAATCCACAACCCTGGATGGTGAAGTTGCCGTAGTCCGTGACTCCACAAGCTGAGTCCGCAAGGACTAGCAGGCCTCCATGAGTGTCTGTCCTGATTAGGACAGACTGGTGCGCCGAGATGGTGCGTCCTCTGATCGTGAAGTACTGGCATAACTCATGGTGCTTTTGTGGATCAAGATGCGTCTCCGCAAAGATGCAGATGCCCAAGTTCCTGCTCCACTACCATTCGATGACCTGTCTACCCATGTTGGTCACATTGCCAAAGCGCAGGACATTGTGGCCTTGTTCACATCTGGCCTTCTTCATGGGACTAGTACCACTGCATGAGGCTCTCGACGTCTCATCTTTCCGGGATGTGCAGTCAGCTTCACATGGGAATATGCTTTGTTTGCGGCATCAAAAACAACTCGATCACGTTGGTGTGCAGCGGCTTCTGAACCATCCTTCTTTATCTTTTGCAACCCGATATGATCATCTGTCGTAAGAAGTTCATAGAAGGGCCCCCTCGGAATAGGCTGGCGGTGAGGCAAATGTAAACATCTTTGTCAGCCAACTGTGGGTTGAAACACTTGAAACCTGCAAAATCACTGGGATGCAAAGGTGGGTCATAGTCGGATTCCTCTGGTGTTGGGAACCCTTGGAGCACCTGCTGTGGTGTCTTGAAGATGTCGACGTTGACCGCCCACACTTGAGTAATTTGACTGGCCAACTTGGGTGTCAAATGTGGTGTGTTGGAACCTTACCATCATCAGCAATCCACATTAAATCTCTGTAGATGAGGATTGCAAAGTAGTGGCCTGCTTGGTGCGATTGTTCTCTGTGACATATGAGAACTGCTGGGACAAACTCTGCTGAGGCTCTGGCAAAACCATCCAAAGACTGGGGCATGGTGAAGGTGCCATACGGATTGAACGGTTTGTTGTGCTTGGTCATAATGCCATCAATGCAGGTATTGCGTGTGACGTGACAAATGAGCACCTTTTTGTCGTCCATCAAGTACTGGCCGAGTCCTTGATTGGCCCAATTGTTGATCAGTTGCTGAAAGGTCAATCGTCTGGATATGCCACCAGGATGGGCTGCTGAACATGATCAGTGAGATATCCACCTTCTTTGGTCTCTGCAAATCTACAGTGGAAAGCTCTGGATTGTGAGAGGAGCCATAGAGAGTTCACAAAATGGCTTGCGTCTTTCTGGATGTTCAAGTCATGTTGTTTCCAGAGCTCTTGCAGTAGTGGGGTCTGATTGACCGCTTTCATGTAGTCCTCGGAGAGCTGATGGAGGGCTTTCTGGCCTTCTGCAAGTTTGCTTTGGAGCTCGTGCATGTCCGTTAGGAGGGGAGCATATTGCGCTTTGGCTCCATCGATTTTGACCTGGAGCTGATTCTTGCGGATGGACATATTCTTCAGTTTTGTCACCTGGCCTTTGAGCTTGGCCGCAATCTCTCTCTCAGTGCAGAACCCTGGTGCAGTGAGTTTGGAGACAGTCTGTTGGACTTGCTGTGGCAGGGCATCCATGTGGGTCTTCAAAAGGTCCTTCAGCTCTGGTTCTTCTGGCTTGCTTGGGCCTATTCCGAAGGCCTGCAATTTGGTTTGCGTTTCCTCTGGCAGACTGGCCCAGCTAGTGGATAGGAGTTCCGTGGCCTCCTGTTGAACCTTGCTGCGTTTCAAGGGCTTCATCTTGGAGAGGCCAGGTGGAGATTCTAACCATTGCTGGTTGGCCATGTTCTTGTTGGTTGGTCGGCCAAAACCTTTGCCCTTTCCGGTGCCTCCTGCCTGATTTGGCCACCATGTGCCACATCTTCTGCATTTGGTTCCTGGTTTCGCCCGGTCTGTCGAGATCCAATTGCCTTTGAGCAGACCATATAGGCTCGCCCCCACTGTGGAGTCATAGTACCTGACGTAGTTGTCCTAAAAAACTGCCTGTTATCCAGTGAAGGATGTGGTTCAGGGCACCGATCACGATCTGGCCTGGGATGTTGTCAAACAAGTAGGCCCAGTCACCTTGAGGTCCTCAGAAGGAAAGTCCAGGCGAGCAAATGCCAGGCGCCGAAGAGGTCCACTAAAGCGTTCTCGGTGAACTCGTTAGGTCACGGGCAAAGAACGGTGGTATATGAGATTGTTCCTGGGCCGTCCGAGATCACAAAGTGCAGGCAACAGTAGCGCTTGGGCCTTTCGCACTTGCAGGTCTTGAAGGGCTGCCTGCTTGATCTCAAATGGCTTGAGCCATGTATGCATTATGTATGTATGTATGTATGTCTGTCTGTCTGTCTGTATGTATGTATGTATTTTCCTTTTTTTCTTCTAAAGGTGGTGCTCTGTTAGCCGTTTTGGCTGGCCCCTAGGGCTGTTGCCTCACCTTCACGCCATCTACGGCTCAAAAGAAGTCGACCGTGAGGGTCATCTCTCCATCCTCCTCGTGGTCATGGTCATCAGTGGCCGCATTTGTGCGTTCAGCCTGTGGTGCGTCAGTGTCATGTGGTCTGCCTGCATGTAGGCTGGGGTTCATGGCCTGCGCAGGCTGCATCGTAGTGCCAAGGGCTTGGTGAGCCCGCATGTTGCCAAAGGCTTGTTGGTGATCGTAGACCGTGTCAAAATGGAGCCGCCTAGGAGTGGGTCCTCCTGTACCATGTCGCTGTTCCTGAGGAGCATACTGGTTCACCCTGCCTGCGCCGGTGCGCTGGAGTCTGATGCTGCTGCTTGAGTGTCACGTGCCTTCTGAGCTTGCTGGCGGAAGAGCTCAGGTAGTGGTGGCGATCCTTTGGTTGCTGCTCCTTTGCAGTTGCGGCGGCAGGATGACTCTTTGTTGACCGTCAAGATGCAATGTCAGACCGCATTGTTTGCAGCTCACTTTGTCACCCTTCTGCCACAGTTGGGCTGGGATGGGCTTCATGTGGTTGGTCACAGGCTCTGTCCAAGCGTGGACTTTGGAGGAAAGTATTGAAGGCAGCTTCATTTACCCTGTTGTGTACACTGCAGCCACATTTGCCACATCGAAGGTATCCCGCCCTTTCTTCGAACCTGTGGTGGTCCTGGTATGGTTCCTCCTGCTGTTGCTTGGCCAGTAGCTGCTGGATGATCTGAATGCGGGTCACCTTCTTGGGTAGTGCCTGATGTGGGCTCGGCTGCTCAACCTGTTGTGCCTCCAGGGTGAGTTGCGGGCAAGCCCTGAGACCACACACTCCACGTTGGTGACCACTGCGGTGGGTGGTCCATCGATGCTGTGGAGATGTTCATAGTTGTTAACATTGTGCCACTAGCTGCTTCTTGTACTGCTTCGTGTTTTTGCCTTGATGTTTTGGAGCCTTCTGATGAATGTAATGGTCTTTGTCTGCAAATCTGCAGCATGGCGGTAGATGACTTTGTGATCTGCATCCAGGACCTCTTGCCATTCTGTTTGCCGCTTGTCATGGATGGCATTGGCTCGCTCCCATGCCACCACGCTGCCTTCGTCTCAACTCAGGCTCATTGCCCGGGGCGTCGGGTGTCTTGGTGTTTCGGCTCACATACAAGACAGTGACTCTGGCCAAATCTTCGTCAGTGAGCTGCTCCAGGAGATCTTGGAAGAGAGCTCTCTTGCGCGGGCGCGTCCAGATCTCCCAGACGGAGGCCAACTGGACAACAACCCTCACCTGGGTGGTTGTGCGCTTGGCTAATGCCACCACACCTCCCAGAAGTGCCCCGGTTTTGGTGTGCGGCGGGCCTGGGATCCCTGTGATTGCTCCAAGGCGCTGCAGTTGACCTAAGGTCATGTGGTGGACACAAAGGCCAAACACCCAGAGCTGGCTGCGAGGGTCATAGGTCGACGGTGTGGCATCGAGGGTGAAAGCCCAGCCTTGGTACTGGTGTGGCGCAAGTGCTTGGAGGTCTTGCCAGGACCCGTGGAGAGCGCACTGCTCTTGTGGTTCAAGTGGTATCCACCCATGACTCCATAAAGGTTCTTCGTCATGGTGGAATATCCGCTCCGCCCATGCCGGAGGCATTGGTTTGTGCTGCTGTTGATGGTGCCATTTGCACACCCAAATGATGTGCTTGGGAGTGGCCGGAACGTGGCAGATGGGACACTGTTTGGGCTGTCCGCCTTCCTTATAGTGGATGGCCGCTTGCGCCCATGTCTTCAGATGTGGCTTGAGATCCACTGGAAGGGTGCGTTGCACTTGCCGGTAGGTATGCCAGTCAAGCCCTGTGATCAAATGCTGGTGGTGAGGCTGTTGTGCCAGTCTGGCTGTGCTTTGTTGCTTGGCTTCAAGAAGAAGGGCTCGTTCTACTTTCCACCAGGGATCCTGGAGGGAGGTCTCATTCTCCAAGAGGTAGTCATTGGCGGCTCTTGTCCATCTGTGGAGGGTGTGCACCTGCCAATTCCACTCCATCATATAGGTGATGGTTGCTGCCGTGGGTCCTCGGACAGTGTACCATGGATATTGTTTGTCTTGAAGCTGGTTGTGAATGGCCTGCCATGCTTGGTCGAGATGGGATTGCCGATCCTCTGGCCATGTGTGAAAGAGCGTGCATGGCCTTGATGTGGTGTATGAGGGTTTGATCAGCCGGATCCATGTACTTGTTGCTATGGAGGTCATACGCGCTGTCAAGGAGGCCTCCAGCATGGTGGCCAGGGTGCTTGGCTAATGCCTGTCTCATGGCTTTGCGGTATCTGGGCGCTGTAAAGGACGGTGATTCTGTCAAAGTCCTGGTCTGTGACTTCCTCAAGCAGGTCTTGGAACGGGGCTCTGCTTTTGGGTTGGCGCCATGTTTTCTAGGTCGGAGGTGGTGGTGTGCTTGGCCAATGCCACAATGCCTGCAAAGCTCGTGTTTTGGTTTGCACTCCAGTGGCCACTCCAACCCTTGTGGAAGAAGCACAACCTCAATATCCAAGGTGACGCCAGCCATTTCGTCAATACGCTTTGGAACCTATTGATTTTCCTGATGACTGGATGGCTTTGCTCGAACATCCTCAGAGTTCGTTCCGGCAGCACTCATCTGTCACCGAGGACCCAGCCACAATACAGGTCACTATTTTGCCATACTCATCTACAGAGACCTCATGTGGATTGCTGACGATGGCAAACGCCCATCCATTTGGAGCACCTCACACCACAGCTGGCCAGTCAGGTCACTCAGATCTGGGCGCTCCACATTGACACGTTCAGAACAACACAGCAAGTGATCAGATCGCTCCCACCTCCTGAGGAGCCGGACTTCGATCCACCGCTACACCCAAGCCCAGAGAAAAAACCAAGACTTGAGCAGACCCACAACCAGTTGCACTTTGGCAACGTCACCAATTTCGGCAAGCAAGTCCTTGACTGGTATTGGTCACGACAGAGTGAGGTGTATATCTTCGTTGAGACGCACCTTGATCCACAGAAGCGCCAACAGACCTGCCAGTATTTCACAATCAGAGGCAGGACAGCATTTGGCACCCCAGCTCAACCCAATGAGGACAACACAGGCACACATGGCGGCATCCTGGTCCCGGGTGATCAATCCTGTGGCCTTACACCACTAGAGTCGTTCACCCTGCAAGGCTGTGGATTTCAGGCTTTTCTTTGGCAGGCCACGGAATGCACCATCCTGGTGGCCGGAGTCTACTTGAAGATGGGCGAAAACATCCAGAGTGAGACCAATGCCACGATCATAGCCAAAATCCTAGCTCTCATAGAGGCAACAACCCATCCCTATGTCCTACTTGGGGATTGGCAGAACAGCCCTGGAAGCATCACCAGCACAGTGCTTCCATCCAAGTTCCACTTTGAGGTTCTGGCTCCTGACCATAGCATCCTCTCAGGCAATGTGATCGACTATGCCCTCTTGCACAACACACTGGCAGGCACGACAGCTATCGCAACTGACTGGGCCATCCCATGGAGGCCACATGCCCTCCTGACACTCCACCTCAACATTGAGGCAGCCACCAAAGAGTACAGGCAAATCCAATATTTCCCGCCACTGCCAGCCACACCTGATATTGATTTCAGGCCATGGACCACGTATCAATCGCAAGCTTTCGAGATCGAGTTGTACGGCAATCCACCCAATGCTCTGGCTCAAAAGTGGGCAGACTGGATTTCGTGCACCAAGCAGTACCTGTTGCAGGAACATCCGTGGGCGCCCCAGGGCAGAGGAGCCAACCTCCAAGCTGTTGTCAAACCGCTGGTTCCTACAAAAACTACCACCACTTGGAAAAAGGGCAAGCCAGCATTTTGGGAGCAGCTCCAAGTCCGATTCCAATTGGCAGTGAAACAGCCACAAACGATGACAGCTGGGCCCATCAGAGGCTTCATGCATGCCCTCCAGGACACGCCAAAGCACTGGATCGGCCCACCAACATGGGGACAATTCCTTGATACATGTCATCACTGGCACAAATACAGGGATCCTCATGCAGCTGACCTTGTCCACCACACCATTGGACACCAACTTAAAGAAGCACAACAGGCAGCAAATGACGAGAACCACCTGCAGTACAAGGAATGGCTGAAGCAAGGACAAGCCAAGGGCCTCCGCGGCCTTTTTCGCAGTCTCAAAAGCAGCGAGTTGGCATGGGAGAGACCATACAGACAGCTACCACCGGATGAGCGGATGACACAACGACTACAGGACTGGGGACAGCTATGGCAGATTAGACAAACAGATCAACCACATGATCGGCCCAGCATCCGTGAGCAAGCCCAACAACAGGCACAGCAGCTTGAACCACTGACCGTGGGACAGTTGGCATGGGTGCTTAAGCATCTCCCGGATAAAGCATGTGGTCCTGATGCGGTGACTGCCCAGCTCCTGAGAACTGCGCCACCTCTGGCACTGCAACCACTTCTCAAGCTCTTTCACGAGATGGAGGTCCAAGCAATGCTGCCCACCCAGCAGCAGATGCATATGGTAGGGATGTATGGATGTATGGATGTATGGATGCATGGATGCATGGATGGATGCATGCATGCATGTATGCAAAAATATAGTAGTCTCGTTTCAAGACCAGGCCTGCCCCCACTTTTGGCCTCATACAAATACACAAAGTAAAGTGTGTCAGGTGACACGCTTTGAACAACCGTGTGACAAAAGGGCGAGAGCATTACAACTCGAATGGAACTGAAGTGTACTTAAAAAGAAAACAGCGCTTGGAGCACCAGTATAGATTCAAATGCAACCTATTCAACGCAGATCGTGACAAGCTGCATGTCGAAAAATTGTTCTCAAGCGCCCTCGTTGTCCACTTCCACACCTTGGCAAATGGTACTGTCCCCAATTGCACTCTGGTCAAAACATAAACTCATACCACCCATTCTCCGATAAAAAGGGACCCTGACGTCGTTGTGCAGGAGCTCCATTGCATCCACCTTCAAAATCATTCAAACATGATCAAACAACAAGATTGTCATCGTTCTCTCGTCGCTTGTTGACAATCAATTTGAGTGGAGTACTCCGACAACTGGCAGTCCATGCTTTCAGCTGCAGAAGGTCCACAGTCCTTCTTGAAATACTCTTTGGAGAGTGTAAAAAATCAAGAAGAATGGAATACAAGTTGAATAGTAGCAGTGAACAACCAAAATATGCAAGTTCATTCGTTCGTCTGTGTGTGAGAATGGGTTCCTGCGTCTCAAGAAGAGCCCCATCACATGGTGCACCACCTCTGGCCTGGAAGTGCTGAGAACTTGAAGAAAGTGAACTTTGAATGAGAAATTGAACTTGGCTCCACACTGGAAGATCTTGAACTCCTCGTCTTCTTTCCCTGCAAAGGCTACCCGGGCACCCCATTGAAATTGCTTTGCTGGCTTTGAAATGGCCTTTGTTGCGTCACATTGGCGTTGCAAAGGGACCACTCTCCCCACGCACCAAGCTTGCAATCCTTCCAAGCATCCAAAAAACAAGTTTATGTCACAGAAACAATATAGTGTGTTTCTTTGACAAACATAAGGATTCTTCGTCCTTTGAGACGTGCGGGTTAAAGTTTCCCAACATACCTTCTCATGGTGTGGGGCCTTCGAAGCTGTCTCGCAAGAGCTCACTCCATCGCAATATTTTGAATCATGTAGCGGTCCCCTGAGCACAAATCAAGAAACTGCCCGCGCAAAAAATGCACAACAGCTGCCACATACTTCAGCAAGGCACTCGCAGGCTGATCCCCCGCAACTATTCTGCTGCCTAATTTCGCGCTTCCTGCATCGACGGTACTGCTCAATCGGCTGCCCTCTGCGGCAAATTGGTTCGAAGGCCAAATTGACGGTCCTTGTGCAAAGACCAGCACATCCAAGAGGTTCTGACCACTGTGTCCACGCTGAAAACCTCAAAACAGCCACATTCTTGAAGGTGGACTGCCCTTTTTCCTCTTTGTTTGCCCGCTCCTCCCCCCTGCCTAGTTATATAATTCAGGAAGGGACAAATTCGCAAGCTACTAGACTAAGTTAGCTTCTAGGTAGGACGCAGGACAGCTCAGGCTTCTTTCAAGGAAGCGCTCGTGGTAATGATTTGGTTTCTAGATTTTTCAATTACATTGAATTTGAAGATAGCCTGGGCATCGAACACACACGGAGCGGGCTCTGCCCCATCAGGGCAGAATGTGTTGACAGAAGGACAGTCAGCCTGGGTTCGCATCGAAGTTTGCCCTTCACAATCGTATTGCATGTGCTGCTAGGTTAGTGTTACTGCAAGCACGGGCCTTGCCTGGTAAGGACATGCATGGTGATGCATCTGCTTACCGGAGCAAACCTCACAAACCAAGCAAAACCAGCACACATAGGAACACACCCTCTTACCTGGCTGGTACCTCACTAAAAGGATTCAATGACGGTTGAAGCCTGCCTTTTGCCCGCTTTTGCCCGCTTTTGCCCGCTTTTGCTTGTCTAACGAGTGAAAGTTTGCTGGGCTAGCCGATCCACGGTGACGTGGGCCAAAAAGCCGGGAATGGAATTGTAGACCTCCAAGTAGGCCATGGCTTGGCGGTCACTTTGAAGCTGTTCGGCCCAAGGAGTCCCTAATAAATCAAACTCAGCCGGCTGTCCACTTCGTCCTGGGCGGAGCTGGAAAACCAACTCTCGGACATGCCCGTCTTGGTAGCGTGATGTCAAGTGCCATCTTAGGGAGCTTCCGTCACCTCGCATTTCCACTTTCCAACCAAGGAGATGGTAAAGACCTTCTCTAAACTCGGAAACATATTTCTTTGTGGCCTTCTTGTATCGCTCCAGCTGCCTCGCGGCTTGCTGCTGTTCCAAATCGTAGGAATTTCCAGCCCCTTGTAAGGGCCCTCGCAATAGGTGTACAATTTTGGTTGTGCGGCCATCATAGTCTGCCTGTGACAAGGGATTCATTTGATCGGTGGGAATTGAACTGTTCTGCATCTCTTTCTGTGCGATTTGGCGTTCAAGGTCCTTGTTTGCTTGCCACAACTCAGCGTTGGTGGTTTCCACCTTTCGCAATTTTCCTTCGACATCTGTGAGCCGCTCCACTTCTTGCCTCAAACTTTCGGTTTCCTTCTTCATTGTCTGAAGAGCAGAAGTCTCTAGTTGTAAGTCCTTTTCACTAGCCCCTTGATCCGCAATCAGAAGATCTTCATGCTGGATGTGAATTTGTTTACCTGCCAATGCTTCTCGCAAGACGGTGTTCTGAGCTCTGAGTTTTTGGAGGAATCCGTCTGACTCCTTGAGTTTTCTTCTTAGCTCTTGCTGTTGCAGTTCGGCAAAAGAGAAGTCAATCTGAAGTTTGCTCATCTCTGTCTTGACTCGACTCTGCTTTTCTTCGGCTTCACAGACTTGTCGCTGCAATTCCAAGACCTTGTGAGCCTCTTTGGTCCAGTGTGAATGAAGCCGAGACCAAACAAGCCTCAAGTTTGATGGACTTGGCTCAGATAGAGACTCTGGCATGTCAAGCAGCTGTCGAGCGGAAGTCAGGATGTCAGCTATCGATGCTTGATACAAATCTTGGTCTTGTCGTGTGCGTGCAATCTCTGCCTGTGCATCGTTGTAATCTTTCAGAGCTTTTTCATGAATGTCCACAGCCGCCTGGAGGGACATCTTTTCCTGCTCAAGTGTAAGGATCTTCTCCCGAGCCTGCAACAAATCTACATGAACTTTTTCAGATTCATGCAGCTGCCTTTCAAAATCAATATGTTTGCTGCGCAACTGCGAAGCTAGGTCATGCTCAGGATAGGATTCCTTCAAAAGCATTTGTAAGTAGAGCACTTCTTGCTCTAACTCTGAAACTCGAGACTTCAGTACATCATCTTTGGGAGTGTGGCTTTGCTTCAAGCTTTGCAGCAACTGGGACTGCAAACTGGAAATGATACTGTTCTTTTTCTCGTCTTCTAGGACTGCCACGTCACTCCTTTGACTCCCCTTCTGGCGACATTCTTCTCGCACTTCCTGTAGTTCACAAGCCAACAAATCCCGCTCTCGTCGCAGCTTGGTCAGCTCATCCTCCATTTCACTGATGCGTCTCTTTTTTGTCCGCTCTGCTTGCAGCTCTATCTCAAGCTGGTCACGTTCTTCTTGCAAACCTTTTCGGGTAGGCTTTAGATGAGCTCTGGCCAGCTCCTGTTGGCAACCTTCGAGTTCTTCTTTCAAGCCTTCATTGATTCGTGATAGACGCTGCAACTCCAGAGCTGCCTGTCCTTTTGACAAGGAAAGCTTTGCTGTTGCCTTGCTGTCGCCATCACATAGACTTGCATTGGAACTGGCCAATGAAGGATCCAAGAACCTGTCTATATCTTCACAGAGCTCTTGGAAGCGTGCTGATTGCACGGCACCAGCAGGCGACTGCATGGTAAATGCAAAACTAAATTTGAATCCTGTGCAGCTGCATGGCTTCCAAATATGCAATTTTGCAGTCTAAGTTCCAATGGAGTTTAGTGTTATGTTTATTTTGAAATTTGCTCCATTGAATTCCTGAAGTTTGACATCCAAAAGAGCAGCCTCTTCGCATTGGTTACGCCCATTGCAATCTTTGGAGCATCTGCGATCAGGCGCGTGTGTCAATGTCGGTAGGTTTTGACATGTAGAAGACCACTGTTGACGATAAACGCTCTATTATGTGTGTCTATACAAATTAATATAGTTATATATATATATATGTATTTACAGCAGGTATAACAAAGCAATATGTTCAGGGTGGCAAAAGATCAAATTGCCCAACCTTACCAGCCAGCTATGCATTTCATCATGGGCGGCCTGGAAATTGCTTCAGACTCTAAACTGTCAACCATGCGTTTGTTGCCTTTTTTCCGCAAGAATCTCAGGTCGCCACAGTCACTATTGCCAGAGCTGCCAGTCTTCGGGCAGCTTTTGGCCACATGTTGAACCTTGGCAAGGCACAACGCTACACGAACCGCAAGCTGCTGAGGGTCTGCAACCGAGACCGCTTGTCACCTGGGGCGCTGTCAGCTTGGCACCTTCGTGGCCTGTGGGCTAATCTCAGAGCCAAAATGCCACCAATCATCAATCAAATTCGGTGTTGTGTGTACATATATATATATATTGCAACCTGCAAACTGAATGTCACCACAACCTTTTTGCACAACATGTGGCGAGGTGGTGGCCCGCAATCTGTGTGCTGTTGTTGTTCACATGTGGCCTGTTTACTACAAAGAAACAAGTTTCGGAATCCTGGAACCGCCTCAAGCAAGTTCCCCAAAGAACTGTCGCGGGAAACGGTCGCTAACCTACAAAATCACGTTTCCATTGTGAATGATCCAAGCGACAAGAAGGCGATAGAAGAACATGTGACGGCATAGCTGGCTACACGTGGACTACCTTTGGAATGTGCCCAAATGTGACAACTCGGTGTCTGTGGTTCGCTACGTGCGCCACTGACATTGAGGTTGGTTGCACTGATTACGAAGAGAATTTAAAGGCGCAGGTGCTCATTTTCGATTTGCAAAAGGGTCTTGGGCGTATATGGCCATCATCACCTTGTCATGCCCGAGTGACCGGCAATGACTGGATGATTGCCTATAATGAACTCACCAATCAGTCATGCCTTGCAAACAGCTATCAGCTATCATCAGCAATGTGCACAATGGGCTGACAAATGCACACATTGCCCCCTCCACGCTTTGCAGAGATCAAATCTACTACGCAAAAAGGCATCGTCTTATGGATGAGTTGGTTGCAGTGAAGGACACATACTTGGAAAAAAGCACCCAATCATGTCTTGACACTCTTGTAGGAGACACTCTTGTAGGATACTCTCGTGTGACGCTTTCGTCACTCTGTGGGACACTCTCGCAGGACAATCTTGTGGGACTTTTGTGCAACACTCTTGCTGGACACTCTTGTGGGGCACTCACGTACAACACTCACGTACTCAGATGTAATTTGGCCACATAAGTTGACAGTTCTGACCAGTTCTGAGGCCACGGCTCTCAGAAGCTACATTTGCACTACCAAGTGGACAGTTCTCTACACCTGCCAGAAGCTGCTTCCCGCACTTAATTTGTACTACCACGTGACCATGTGGCCAGTTCTGAGCCCACAGCTCCCACATCTTGCTTCCCGCAGTACATGTGTACTACACTACACGTTGCCAGTTCAGGGGTTTTTAGACTACTTTGCACAGCAAGCTTGCTGCCTGAATGGGATCGATTCATCGATAAAGGCAACCCAAAGCATCTAATGAATCTACCGCCCTTAGAAGTCCCCAAGCATGTGGGAGATTCAGGAAGGAAAAACAGTGATCCACCAACCCGGGCACGTTTCCTTTGGAAACAATCTAGGGCGAGGGGTATCCTGCCACAGCTGTGGCAGAGTGAAGTGAAGTCGAATACAGTACATTCCGTGAAACCGAACGGGGCAGCAGCGTTAGGTTGGAGCCTACTTAGGGCATCGGCTTCCTCGTTGTGGGCACCAGGGATGTGATGAACATCGAGAAAAATGTTAAAGTGAGAAGCTAAAAGAGCTAGTTTTTCAAGAACCTAGGCCCGAGGCCGTTGAGTGGAGAACAGGCTGTTGGAGTTGCTTTCGGCTCCAGTGTTATCACTCCAGCTAGCAAGAGACAAAGGGATGCGACTGTTTTGAAGACTGGAGGCCGCCATGAAGAGTAAGGCACACTGCACTAAGGTTTCCAACATGGTAATGTCCCTTTGCAGGTCTTCATGGGGGGTCAGCCCAAAACTTTGGAGCATCTCACGATCCACAGGCAGTGAGAACCATCTGACAGAGTCATCGTGCCATCGGATGAAACCACCGAGCCCGGCTTGGTTCCTGGAAGCGAAAGCGTCCGCGGCTAACGTAGCTGCAGGTTGCAATCTGGGCCGCATGGAGACTAGCAAACATCCAGCGCGAAGCCCTTGTTCCACAAAGTTCTAATACCTAAGACTGTCTAGTGAGAGCTTACCGGATGGATTGTTTCCTGTTTGGATGCGCATCCAGATTCTGCGCTCCGTGATGGAAATGCCCGAAAGTTGGCTCTTGCGCGTGCCGTTTTGGGGTCGCACTGAAACAAGTATGCTGAGGGATGGCCGTGCGGGGGGGGAATTCTTACGAAGATCAAGTCATCTGACAATGAGTCCCTGACCGATGTCCAATCTGCAGGGCTGCAACTAAACAAAGTTGCAGGCGGGGTGCGGATGAGTGGGAATAGGGCTGAACACCACATGAGGAGACCAATGAAACATTCTAGTCTTTTTGGAGACTTTCTTGTGTTTGCGCCACTTCTTTGCAACCTATTGCGTGCATGATCGTGAGACTGACATGAAAAGCTGCTGATCCCTTGTCAACCAAAGTGCGAGGCCAAGCCGAGGCCATCATTCTTGCATTTTGCCAATGCGCGAGGCCGCGAGGCCCGCCTTGACTTTGCAAACAAGAGTGCAAGGCTTTCGGAAACCAGGGGGGTGAGTGAGTGTGAATGTGGGCGAGTGTACTCGTGCTTGTTGCTTTGTTTGGTTTTTGTTGCTTTGTGTTGCTTTAGTTTGTGTTCTAAAGGGGAGAGAACCGGACAGCAACACTGTGGTTTGTTTCTTGAAGTTTTGAAAGAGTTTTGTGCCGTTTTCGAGTCTTTTTGTAAAGATTTGCTTGTGTGTAGTGTGCACATGTACAGTCGTTTGATGACTGTTAGTTTTGGAGTACACCGAACTTATCTAGAGAGCCTGCTGTAAGCTTGAAGATCCAGAGGAAGTGTAGTTGCCGTAAGGTCTGCTACCCACGTTTTTCGTGGTGGCGGAGACAACATTGGCGGAAGAGTGGTGGGACGACAGCTGGGAAGAGCAGTGGGCAGAGGATGCTGGGCTGAAGATGGCGAGGAGACCGCCAACGTCGCGGTATTGATGCCACTTCTGATGAGTGACCCATTGTTGATCAGCAGTACTGTGATGGCTGAAGGCCATTGGTCGTTGCTGGATTCAGGAGCGTCCGTGTCAGTGCTATCTGCAAGTTACGAGTAATTATATACCAGTATCGCACATGTCAGCTGGAGGCGGTAGGAGCAAACACACAAGGTTTGTAGCCGCGAATGGTTCGGAAGTAATGATGTTGTCGCAGTTGGAGGCTCTTGACAATGAGGCAGGTTGAAGTCCATTCAGGTCCAGATTGAAGCCCACGTTGAGCAAACAGCGCGCAACATCCTGAGTGCGACGCAGTTGACGAAGCGTGGTTGGTTGGTTGTGTTGGGCCCGGATGAGAGCTACCTGTGGCATGAGCAGCACGGCTTGTTGATCAGTGACATCACGTTCGAATGCTAATGCAAGTGTGAGGAAACTGAAGGCTTTGAAGGACCGCGATGTACCTATGGATGTCGACCAGGAGGACCCCATGCAGGATGGTCTTAGAGTCTTGTCACGGTGAGCGCTGTCCAGAGTATGTACCCGCATGACCCGGATTGCACGCAATGTGCAAGTGGGCGAGGCGCTGGTAGGAGTCCCAGGAGGTCGAGAGCTCAACGTGTCTTGGAAGTCCAGGTCGACATTCGTTTCTTGGGTCATGCAGGTCAGAAGGTCAAGTTGTTAGTGTTCCGTCAGATGTTTTCAGGTCTCTTGGACACATGTCTTGTGTCTGAGAACGCCGCGACCACCAGTGCTTCCATCCGTGCGATCATGGGTCAGTTTGGTTTGGGTTCAGGAAGAGCGGAGGAGCCGATTGATTTCAGGACAGATGCAGCCGATGACGTTCGAACTTGGTCAGGACCTATATAGTGTCCAAGGCAGCTCCTCAGTAATGTTGTCGGAGGTGCTGAACGAGGTGTCAGGGAGATCAAGGAAGCAATTTGTGTTGTCCGTCTTGAGCTTAGGAAGCATGAGCAAGGATCTTCGTCAAAGGCGGGCAACTGCTCTGGGCTGGCCGAGAGAGTGATGTGGTGCAGAAGGAGTGGAAACACCACGTTTGCGCTCTTACCCCTTGTACATGTCGCTTGGAATTTTTTTTGCACGAGTCGAGCCGCCATTCATGCACGAAGTGCACAGGTCAGCCTGTGCAATTTTTGTAGAGTCTCCATCATGAAGGGTGCCAAACACAAAACAAAACACAAAAACAAACAGCGCCCCAAAACCAAAACAAAAACGACAAACAGAAACACAAGGTTGGAGACTCTTGGATGTACATGCAAGGGTGAAACAGAAGGGTGAAACAGAAATTGGGCAATGAATTACTGCAAAAGGCCACGAGATGGGCTGTCCGAAGTGCGGTTCGAAAGGATTGCTGACACCACTTGGTCTATAGGCTTGTTTAAACAGGCCATCACACCGAGCACTGTGAAGATATGCTCTCCGTACTCATACTGCATAGCACTTGACGAGGCACGGGCAATCTGGTCGAACAAACTGTGACTAACTGCGCTTGGTGCATTGTGTGGTCATTTGACATGTGCATATGTCCTCATCAGCTCATGATTTTTAGCGCTGGAAAACAACTGGTGACAAAAGCAGCTCTACGCGCCAAACGAGAGCGCAATTCATTGCCACCAGTGCGGCCTGTCGTTTTTGTTCAGTGTGTTTGATTGTCTATGAGAATGAAGTGGCCATCAGCAAAGGCACATCGAAGGGGCAAGAGCATTCGAAGACCCCTGCTGCCTCCCTCCACAGGAGAGAGGGAGGTGATGCACCCCAAAACGGCTTGGCGTCCTTGTGAGCTGTTGCACGTGCTTTCGCTTTGTGTTTCGAAGGTTTGTAACCTACTCACTCAAGGTAGCAGGTTTTTCAGGGGAACTCCAATCTCATGACAAGTTCTTGGAAGAGTGACACAGTGAGTATAGAATTTCACAGGTTAGGGTTTATAGTCAAAGGTTATGTTTGAAAAAGATTTATAAATTTTTGAAAAGGCGCCAAAAAACAAAACCTACAAGCCCGCAGAAAGATACCAGCAAGGTGAATCCAGAAGTTTGGACTCAGGAAACGTTGTACAAATATACTGGCGACTTGCAGGAAGATGCAAACATACCAATCAAGCGAACCCTGCGTTCAACAAAATGTGAGTCTGTGAGCCAGTTTCTCTTCTTTTTTCTCCTGTTGCAGTCAGTCTATCGGTATCATCAGCATCAACCGTGGATTTTTGGACAAAAGCTTCCCTCAAGCAGCTTACCCCGACACCACGCAAACAAAGGTTTGAAAGGCAAGGCCTTTCACTTGGAGGCTGAAGTCTTTTGGTTCTTGCCATTGAACAAATCGGGCAAGGAAGCGGTTTGGAGGACAGCCTCTTTGGCTTCTCGACGCTTCTTTGCTTTGGCGACCTTGGCATCGTATTCTCTGTGAGCAGGGCCCGCCTTTGGCGATGCCTCTGCCTCTGAACCCATATCGCTCCTCTCAGCCATTGCTTCATGCGCAAGGCCGCCGGTCAAGCTCTTGTCTTGCCCGTTGTCATTCTCGGTGGACATGGCATCTGTGTGCTTCGGGGTCATAGGGGCATCGGTCTCTGGAACCTGAGCGTTCCTGCCTCCCAGGTCACTGCGACTGACACCATCCGATTCTGATTTCGTTTGTTCAACGTCAACTTTGGTCTCTGCCGTTTCTGACTCTGCTGTCTTGCTCACTTGCGCTGGCTCTGCACATGCCTGTTCTTTGCCTGGAGCAGCACCGGAAGCAGGTTCAGCAAGCTCAGGAGCAAACTTGCCTTTGCCTGTGGTAACAAGCCATCTGAGGAAATGATCAAGGTCTTCCAGAAGGTCACCTTCAGGGTCCCCGAAAATGAAGTCTTCCTCGAACTCGCCAGTCTTCAGGCAACACTCCCAGTATTCCTGAAAGTTTGGATGCTGCTGGCATCTCTGGATTTCCTTGTTCAAGTCAACCACTCCTGCGAACGCCCCTTCTGGGACTACTCCCTCTCAATTCATGGGGACGTGGACAGCAAGCGGGATTTTGTGGATGGGATACCCTTCTAGGAGTTCCTGCGAGGGTGGGACTTTGCTGCAATCCTTAAAGATGATGCAGTATTCCATACTCTGTTGCAGTTTGTCCCAAATCGGGTCCTCTAGATAGGTCTGTGTGGCCAGATGCAAAAATTCAATTGAACACCCGAACACTTTGAGGTCAGTCACTGAGACAAGATAATCCATAACATGATCCTCAAGGTCCTCAAATCGGTCGAACTTCGCAATGCTGAGAGAGACATTTATTGTCGCGCCCGAAATGGTGGTTAGTACCAAGCGGCAGTCCATCACCGGCTCCCTTTCAGGGGGGGTGCTGGTTCCGGAAGATTCGGCGAGCTCCATGGAGGGTGACCCACCTACAGTCGCCATTTGAGCCGATAACTGCCAACTGTGTGCGATCAGAGCTGCTAAGGCCTATGTCCTGGCACACCAAGCTGGAATGACGGGCCGAGGGAGGGCATGCATCTGTTTCCGGTGCTTCAGCCATACTATGCCTGTGAGGGGGGGCTGCCCACCCAGGACAGGTGCTAAGGCACCAGCCGTGGTTCCTTAACGCACTGTCTTGGAGTCAGGGGAATTCCGTATGAAGCTCCTCGTCGAAGGCGTCCGAATCTGGTCCTTCGATGGGAAGCAGCTCTACCCATGCTGGTTGTTCAAAATTGTCGCACATCAGAAATGCGTTATGTTCTGCCTGTACGATTCGGTCGATCTCCCCCCAGTCAAGGGGAGTGAAGCATCTTAACTGCTCGCACCGAATGCCTGTTTCCTGAAGCTCGGTCGGAATGACCACCTCTTGGAGCGCTATGCAGTTGAGGAAAACTTCTTTGCCGATTTGCGTTAGGCGTGGCGGCAGCCAGATGTGTGTCATGGCCACACATTGGGCGAAGGTGGACTTGAGGAGGGAGGTGATATCTGTGCACATGAGGTTGACTTCCACAAGTCGCTTGCAGTTTTCACAAGCCCGCGGGCCGATGTTGTGAAAGTCGCTTGGGAGACAGAGGTTTTCAATACCCGCCCCGCAAAATGCGCCTTCAGGCAGCGCTCTGGCCTTGTTGGTTTGGTCCATTGCAAAGGTGATGGATGTAAGCGTGAGGCAGCTCTCGAAAGCATATCGGCCCAGCTGAGCCCCTGGTGCAAGGACATTGCTGTCATCTGCCTCTCGGCTGACGCCTACTCTGCTGAGGGAGCAGCACTCCGCAAACACCCTTCGACTGTACTGAACACAGCCCGGGGCCACAACCTCCCGAAGGGCATAGCAGCCTTGGAAAGCTCCATCTTCTAAGCTTAGGACTGAAGGGGGGAGCTTGACGATCTGCAGCTGCTGACACCCCTGCCAGGCCGCAAAGCCTATATGCTGCATGCCTGCAGCAATTTCCACATGTCGCAGCATAGGTGCTGCATGGAAAGCTCTGTCAGCAATTTCTCTACGTGGATTGACAGGGACTCTGATTGCTTTTGGGTAGCTCTCTCTGTCACCTTCTTGGAATTGCCAGATAGAGTGGCCTTCTACCATGCACCGTACTGCTGTACCCGTGCCAAAAAAAGAAACAGCCTGTGGGGTGGCCAGCGTAGCACTATCCATCATGGCTCTCACATGGGGCAGTGAAAGGTGGCTAACTTGGCACATTCCTCAAAGGCATATTGCCTGATGATAGCTCCTACAGCGAGATGACAGGCTCCATCTGTGATGTTCCCAACTCGCTCCAGCGCACAGCACTCGGCGGCGGGGGAGGCTTGCTTCGGTCAGGGGGACGAGCTGCCGATGAGGAGCTGCTCCCGCCTGGGGGAGGGGCCGTGCGCCGAGCTTTATTGCGAGCATCGGAGTCGTCTCGGCCGACGAGCAGGGTGCAGACCAAGCAGCTGAGGAGGCAGATGAGGAGAAGCAGAAGAAGAAACCCACCTTCCGGCCACTGGACAGGGATGTTACTCTTTCCAGATGAGCCTGCTGCAGAGAGCGGCGCAAACTTTCTCGAAGCGTTTGGCCGATAAATATGGGCAAGTGGCCAAATGGCTGCTCACTGGTCTGGCCATGGCCATCTCGCGGAAAGTTGGCATCTCTTGTCAAAGCACAGGACTTGCGCAACCACTCCCCCCTGCTTCGGGTGCACTTCCTACAGGGATGTGTGTCCACAGAGCAAGAAGATAAAAAGAAGCCCCACGCAACATCTTGCTTGAAAGCCCTGCACGAACATACAGGGTAAAACTTGTCACCAGAGTCATAAGAAGGGGCTACAATGAGGCAACCAACAAATTTCGAACGGAGAGAGAAGCAAGTGAAGAGATCGATTTCAACTGCACAATTGACCAGACCAACCCAGTGGAGACACCCCCTGAAGTAGAGCAGAAATTAGATCAAGCTCCAGCTTTTAGCTTCCACTGCAAACTGTCGAAATGCCAGGATGTGTCGAGCTTGGCATCCGCTTTTTCTCCTCCTCCGCACTGGTGGTGGCAGTAAGGGACCCTCTGTCGCAGCCCACACACACAGGTACGGTACCTTCCTGGCCTGACTTCCTTCCTGAAAGGGGTGGCCTTAGCCATCTTTCTATTTTTCACTGTAAGGGCTGCTTACAACCGCTATCCAGTTGCTGCCACAATCTTCTGGCTCAAAGAAGTTGAGTAGGCATGCTAGAACTGCCGTCCACAGCGAAGATGCCGACGGACCAAGATCAATGTGATGTCAGCATCGACCTGGTGACGATGGCAGGAACTGAGTATACTATGCAAACCAATCTTGCCCACTATGAGGACATTATGCAATTGGAAGATGATATCCTTTGCTTCCTGCCAACGGTGTCCGACATTGATGTTTTTGGCTGCGAAGTAGACCTCATCGAGTTTGATACTCAACTACCCCTGCCAGAAGCCTTCCACACGGCACTGATGCAACAAAGGAAGCTGCAAATTGTAGTTCGGCCCGCGCTATGTGTGCCGAGAGGCACAAGTCACCTTGGATGAATTCGAAGAGTCGGATGAGAGGATACGAGCCAGAACCAAAGAGGCCAACCCACCAAGGCCCAACCACCAAAACAAACAAGCACACCTGGAGTCCCCAGGGAAGCTTCAATGCCAGTGGCATTCGGCAAGTGGAGTTAGGCACGATGCATGCCACATTGGTCATCGGGCGTTTGAGAGCTGCAAATTGCTCACCCTGGTGGACATCTCGGGCAAGAAATCCACACCCTGCATATGCACGCGTTCTCACAATGCCACAGCTTGGAAACAATCAAACTGCCACCCTGCCTGCGTGAGATCCGAGCAGAAGTCTTCACTGGCTGCAAAGCCCTGCCCGGGCAGCATTCGCTACATAGGGTGTGGGGCTTTTAGCAACTGTGTCGAGCTTTCTCACCTGGGGTACGCTAGGAATAAATCAGAGGCATGGCGATATCCCTGTGCCGCCAACAATGCCTTCGAAGAGTGTGTCAAGCCAGCCACCCCAAAGTGGCTCCACACATCCCACCAAAGGACAGCGATTGGACTGCCCCCTGCAATTGGTCTGCAAACTGACCTTAACCACCTACATCAATCCAAACAACAGCCATTGGGGGTGTGCATAGCCAGAGAGAGCAAGGACGGCAAGTAGCTGTCCATCGATCTCCAAGAGTTTGATCGTCCAGACGAGTTCGAAACTGCTGTCCATTGCTCGCCGAGAAAAAACGTCTGCAGGAGGGTAAAGCCTCCTGCTGGACCTGAAACGGACGACAACAATATAAGGCCTAAGCCAGACCACTACGTGAAAATACAAATGGGCGTGACCGTATTCACGCCACCCTTCTTATGTCTATAAGAAAGAAATACCCCAAAGCCTGCGCCATTTTTGTCTGGACGTCGTAGTTTGCACCAAGTTTTGGGTTTAGAGGGGGTGTTTGGACAGCCTGGGAGGCACTGGCAGGAAAGGATCAATTGGAGGAGGCACCAGGGAGGCAGGAAAGGATCAATTGACAGCCTACGAGGCACCAGGGAGGCAAGACAGGATCAATTGGACAGCCTGCGAGGCACCAGGGAGGCAGGAAAAAGCACCAGGAAGGCACCAAGAAGGCAGGAAAGACCATTTGGACAGCTTGGGAAGCACCAGGGAGGCTGTGAAAACACGGAAGCGAGTGCGACCCTTTTCACGAATCCCGCTCTTGAGCCAAACATAACAGTCGGTTTGACTGTATGTCTGTTCGTCCACTCTTCTCTGAAGAGGTCTGAATGGTCACAATCGTCCAAAACATACTAAAAGTACAAGAAAGCATCTCCAAATACTCTCAAGCAAAGCTAGGCTATACACAGCTCATCTCAAGCACTACAGCTCTATACTTAGGGCTTCTCTAGACATGCTCCTAGCCACTTCTGGTCACATTCCACTTCGTCCTGCTAAGGTGGTCAAAGCAAACACACTCCAAGGAGGAAGATCCCTACTTGGGTCACCTCGTACCTTCTCCTGGTCTTCTTATCTTCTTCTTCTCTTCAATTCGTTTTCTCTGAGCAACTAGGGTTCGAGCATCAACTAAGATCTCAACTCCTGTCGTTCAAACTGGTCTCCAGGTCGATCAAACGTCAACAAATCAAGAACAACAAGCTTCAAGCAAGTTCAAATCAAGATCAACCAATCAACCATGCTTCAACCAAGCAAGCAAAACAACAAAGATTCAAGGTCCCTCAGACAGCAGGGCTTCATAGAGCTGCACTGGGCCAGCTCTTCGCCTCTGCTTCTGTCATCACTGGGATCCTGAAACCTCACAAGGTCTCAAGTGGTCACCTGACAGGTCAAGAAAACGAAGGTTCCTGAAAACAAAACCTGTCACACTCAACGTGCCAAAAGCTTCACACAGCAAGTGAAGAGGAAGCTAGCCAACCCTTTTAGCTACAACCCTCTGTTACTTTTTCACTCACAGTTCCTGAAGCACATCTTGAACTCCAAACCCTTTCAACTGTAACCAATCGACTCGGCGTCACAGTCCCAAAGTCCACAGCAAGCAAAGGAAACTAATCAACCCTCCTAGTTACTACCCTCTGCTACTGTTGCGCATGGTCCATGGCGCAACTGCAAAAGACATCCCTGATTCTCACAGTGCTCAACCCTTGATCTCTTCTTGATCCCACTCTCCCTGAACCCCTGACCTCATCCTTTTTCGTCCTGGCAAGTTCAGACATAGCAATGCACAAAACTTCAACCCTTCAAGATCACACACGTGCATTCCCTTGACTCAACAAGAAAACTTGAACAAGACATCAGGAAGTTCAAGTGAAGATCAAATGAAGTTCAACTAGAGTTCAACCTGAATCTCACAAGACCAAATTGAACAACTGCAAATCGAATGTCAAATCCCTCAGAGCAAACCCTTTTCACCAAGGTGAGCTGGCCGCAGTCAAAGATGGCCTTGAAAGTCGATCTTCTTAGGATGCTACATTCCCAGAAGTCAAATCACAATGATCTTTAAAAGATCTAGATGTCACCCTGACCGATCTCAGCCCAGCTCCATGATCCATCTGCCAGCCTAACCCTTTTGTACCCCGGTGCCGATGGTGCAGCCGGAGCACTGGTTCCTCCTGGTGCCGTGGGCGTCTGAGGAGTACCAAAGACTCCACCTCCAAATGTCGGCGGTGGGAACACAGGACTTGGCGGAAAGGCTGATGGACTTGGCGGGGTCAAAGAACCTGGCATCAACTTCGGCTGGACCGGATGCGCTCCCGTTCCCAACGTCGCTTGCGGTACCGTCATCCCTCCTGGTGCACCCTGAGCTGGAACATTTCCACTTGCCGGTGCCATCGGGGGCGGTCGTAATTTCGCTGCTGCAGCCTTCGGTTCATCTGGCTTCTTGGACTGCAATTCAACCAGCTTCTGCAGGTGGCCACTTATGGCTTTCAAGTGAACCTCAAGGCCGTCAATGCCTTCGGATGAGGTCTCGGCAATGCGGACACTTCTAGAAAGATGCTGCTCCGCTTGCTGGACCATCTTTGCCGCGGACACCACAACATCCTTCATCGACTGGTTGACCGCCTTGCCTGGGCCGGCCAGCTGCCAAAGCATGTTCTCGAGAGTCCTATGGGTTTGCTTCTGATTCGCCTTGGAATCATCCACTGCAACCCTTGTCGCACTCTGCAATCCAGTAATACTCACAGAGAGCTCGTGGACCTTTTCGGCCAGCACATTGAATTGCTTCTTTGAGCTGGTATCGTTCTCCTGAAGCTGGGTCATGAACTCCGACATGTGAGCATATAGATCACCCAGCTTGGAGAACCTGCCGATGCTCCAGCGCAGAAGGTCGTAATCCGCCGAGGCTAGCGCTGTGCCTCTTGCCGATTCTGGCAAGGAGCTCATCGGAGCGAGATCGCTCGTCTCTGGCTCCACGAGGCCTTGAAAATATACAAAAGCCCAAAAGCTGGCACCCGCTCGGAGCTGTTGCTGCCGGATCACCATTGCATGTCTTCGGATGCCCAGCTCCCGATAGCTCATGCCGGATCGTGGTCCGTGGTCATCGTGGTCCGTGGTCCCGGAGCTTCACTGTGGAGTCGGATCACCTGATCCATCTCAGATTGGATGCCATAGACAACTTCCTGAGCCGCATAGGCTGCTCGGTGCCAACGCTCCGCTTCAGCTTTGGACACCTCGAAGCAGGTGTTGGACACCAGGTCCTCCGAAGGCTCTGCTGACCCCATGCTAAGCGCCAACAAGTTGTCAAGTGGCACTTCCAAGAGGTCGACATCGACCATCAATGGTCCAGTGACCGTGTGCCCACGCAGGTTGGGATCTACTCCTCCCGCAACAGTCGAAGGAGTGGCCGGTGGACCAGCAGGTCCAGATGCCTTTGGCGAAGGCACGGGAATCTCATTCACTTCCCCTGCGGCCGCGGCAGCAGGTGCCTCACCCGACACGATCTCAACCTCTGGGCGCTCGACAGTGGCCATGACGCTCCCAAATACAAAGTGCGCAAAGCAAAGCTCGAAAATCACACAGCTAGGCTGACAGGCTGTTGAATTGAGCATGGAACCGTCGAAGCCAAGCATACCCTTGCTCTCCCACACAGCACACAGCACAAGAAACCAAACAATTCGACACAAACCAAAGAAGAAGAGATGTTCTAAACCCTCGAAGACGCTACCAACCCTGGGAAAAGAAATGTGAAACCCTTTTGGACAACTGCTTCCAAAAACCCTGCATCAACAGAAGTCTCAAACTGTCTTCTCTGGCGTCTCAACCCTGCAACCCTGGCATCATAACACGACCACTGGACATGTCTGACACTCAAACCCCTGATCTAGCCACTCATGGTTAGCTACTCCTTATTGCAGCTCACATCAACGGTTTCCAATGTCCTCAAACACAAACAAAAACCCCTTCGCCTGGTGCAAGGCCACCAGTAGACTTCCTTCTGCTGCCTTCTTAAGCAAAAATGGCCGCGGGCGTTCATCACTCAGTTCCACTGTCTCAAGACACAGAGAACAGTCCAAACAAGGAAAAAAGTGTCACAACAAAAGGTCTCTACAGTTCAATCATCTCAATTTCCTTAGGAAAGAGGTAGCTATCCGGACATTCGGTGAAGCAAACAGAATTCCTCAGTGAATGCTCATCCAGATTCCAAGAAACGTGCACAACACAAATTCCGCAAAACTCAAGACGCTGCACCACAGAACAGAAGGCTCCTAAATCAACAAGAAACAGTCATCCTACACCTCCGAACCTAGTCGGACCTCAACGACTGCTCTCGGACACGTCCTTCCACTAAAGTTCTGTCAACTTAGCAAGAGGTTCCAAATCCACACGCTGCACACAAAAGGCAACCGAAACTCTTCCGAACTCATCCGGACGGATCCGAACACAGACGGACAACAACAAAACACACACAACAGATTCAGAAACTCTTCAAAACGACTTTTGACTTTGGAAAACTGTTCCGGAAAAAGCACAATCGACAAAATTCAAACTTCAATAGGCACAATGCCCAGCTCTTCCGTCACCTTTCCGATCACCAACGGACGAAAAATGCAAGAAACACGCACGATGAGCATACTCCCCTTCTCGAATTGAACGTTCACTCGTCGGAAGTTCGTCGTCAACATCGGCGTCTCGAGACAAGCCCCTCAACAATGCTGCCCTATCTTCATCCAAACCAGGTACAAGTCCTACAGCATTGCAGAGGTTCAGCCACATCTCAATGAGCTTGCAACTTTTCGTAAGACCGTCGGACGGGTTGGAAACACCTTCCCAGTGTTCCAAGGTCAAGCGACGTCGTCGATGAAGGTACTTCACATAATGTGCTCGCAGTTCCATGTGCTTCACACGTCGAAGTGGACCCTCCATGGTAGAAATGGAAATGGTCGCTTTCCCATCGTTGTATAAATGCAACTTCATGCTTCCGGTGGTCTTGGCTGGCATCCCTATCTCGTCAAGAGGGATCCCATCACGAGCTGTCTCGATCCCCAGAGCTACAAGTTCTTTGCTAGCCTCCGTGATGGCGATCGCTTCTGCCTCAGCAGACGACAACGCGGGAGCCTCCTGGGGACGTTGTGGCTGCTGTTGTTGGTTTCCTCGTCTCATAACATCGATCAAAGTCTGTCCCAATTGCAGCTGTTGTTGCATCAAACCTGCCAAAACTGGATCTACTCCCTGAGCTTGTGGGGGATGAGGTGGTGGAATGTTCCAGTCCCAGTTTGGTGGAAGTCCATAGGTGGCATCTCGTCCCTGTCCCGATCCTCCAACACCAGAGACATCTTGTGAAGACCTACCACCATCTCCTGATTGACCTGCAGTCACCCCATCTCCAGAATGGCCTGGAAAATCTCTATAAGGCTGACTCATCGGATTCACTGAACGAACTGAAGTTGTAGTCGGTCCATACTGAGCCCACAACGCCTGAGTCACATCTCGCTGGCTTCCAGGACCAGAATGCCAACTCTGCCAAGGATCTCTCACCTGCAAAGGGTCAAAACTCAGTGAAGACTGACATGCATACGGTGGTCCAACACTCAAACCAGGTGCGTTGGAACCAAAGACGAACTAGGTACCACACTTGTATGATCTTGACCTTCTGCACTTGGACTCATTGGAAAAGTCTGAGGTCCAGGGCTCACTCCAGGCGGACTCGAGGCTTCAGCCGGTGGTCCAAGCGTCACAGCTGGACTCGTTGGAGTCGCATTCTCCATGGCTCACAAAAAGGCTCAGAGAAAACCCTACAGACAGTTCTCCTTTCTCTCAAAGCGTTTGCCCCTCACCCTTAGGATCCTCGGGGCTCCGCTACCATGTGAAAACACGGAAGCGAGTGCGACCCTTTTCACGAATCCCGCTCTTGAGCCAAACATAACAGTCGGTTTGACTGTATGTCTGTTCGTCCACTCTTCTCTGAAGAGGTCTGACTGGTCACAGTCGTCCAAAACATACTAAAAGTACAAGAAAGCATCTCCAAATACTCTCAAGCAAAGCTAGGCTATACACAGCTCATCTCAAGCACTACAGCTCTATACTTAGGGCTTCTCTAGACATGCTCCTAGCCACTTCTGGTCACATTCCACTTCGTCCTGCTAAGGTGGTCAAAGCAAACACACTCCAAGGAGAAAGATCCCTACTCAGCTCCACCCCCAAGGACAGAAAACGAAAAAGTTCCACTACACAGAGGTGCTAGGTGATCCACACACCACGCACACGCTCGATGTGAGGCACTTACCACGGTTTGCCACTCGATGCAGTGGCCGCTTGGTCCGCACCATGACGTCCCTTACGCCATGAGACGTGGCCGAAAACGTCATGAGACCGTCCCCCCGAGAAGATCACGAGTACCAAGGTCTCCTCGTTGCCGGGTCTCCTTTTCTTGCTCCACTTTTTTTTGGGCAGGCCGTCGGGCCAGGTCATTGGTGGCAGTGAGGGTGCTGGTATGATGTGGGCTCTTGATGAATAGCCCTCTTCATATGGGGAGCTTTATCAATCAAGAGCCTAGATTAGATGAAGTATCCAATATCTGGAGGCCATCGCTCTTAGGTTGGAGGCCATCGCTATGGGGTGGAGGGGAGTTTTCTTTTTTCAGATCTCCCCTTCTCACTCGGCGAGGCGGACAAGTTTTGTGGGTGGGGCGAAGCCCCTTTGATTGGCTTCGTTGCACTCCGCTCGTGCGCTGACCCTTCCGACCGACTTTCGTGGCGAATTCAGGCCCATAGTTAGTTTACAGCAACTTTTCTCACCTGTCTCACCTTCGTACAGAGGGGGATTCGGCCTCTGGCCTTTTGGTTGTGTTTGGGGTTCTTGTTTGGTTGGTTATTGTTTGGCTTTTGGGGTTGCTTGTGTTCTTTTCCCCTCATCATGTTGTGTTTCCTTTCCCTTCAATGATGACCTGGGCACTCCGCCCACACGGCGTCCGTACTCGTGGAAAAAAACACAACACAGACGGTGTTTTGTGTGGCGACCAGGCGGAGACCAGAAACCAAACGTTTGTGCCGTTTGCAGATCGATTGACCTGAAAAAACTCCAAGGTGAAGAAACAAAGAAACATCGGTCTTCCACTGAGATCCGACTCGTTTTTTGGACTGACTGACATCATCCAGCTCACGTCGGACTGCCCCAAGTATTCCGGACTCTGTGGACTCCTCTGGCGGTCGGTCGGTCGGAACCACCAGAAGTGGACTTCGGTCGGTCGGTGCGCCAGGTCAGTCGGAACCAGGCACCAAATCGATGTGAGGCACGTGCAAGATTGGCGAGGCGGCCTGGCAGCACTGCAACAGGCTGTTAATTGTTCACCTGCCCAGTACCGTAGTCTGCCTGAAAGATGGCGCCTTCCTTCGAATTATGTACTCCACTGGGGCAGATACTTTGGGCTCTGGGTGTTCGAAGAACGCTGCGCTCTAGCACAGGTTGGGGACCAAAGCCAAACATGCAATCAGCTGGCACCACAAGCGCGATTCCAAACGCGAGCCTTCGAAAAATGCCGCACTTTGCAGCAACTCAATATTGAAAGAACCGAACGTTGATCCGCGCGATGTGTGTCGGTCCACACCCGAGGGTTGCTTTTTCGAGGCAGGAATAGAGTCGTTAACTTTGCCAGCAGATTTCAACTGGATTTTTTTTCCACGAGTACGGACGCCGTGTGGGCATGGTGCCCAGGTCATCATTGAAGGAAGGGAAATACAGTCAGATGGTGGAGAAAAGGACAAAGACAACCCAACAACAAACAGAAAACCAAAACCAACCACAGCCCAAAGGCCGAGCCTCCACCATCATGTAGTATTTCCTCTGTACTAGGATGAAACAAGTGAGACGCTGACTGCTGACTATCTATGGTTATGATGTAAAATAGCTAGATAAGACAAGGGGATCTATAACTTAAAAATAAAATAAAAAAAAAGTCCAAACTCACTTCAAAAGTCCAACCAAAACTCACCTCTCACCAGGCAAGTCCAAGCAACACTCAAAAGTTCAAGGCAAAGTCCAAGCAAAACTCACAGGTTCAAAGGAAAGCTCAAGCGAAACTCAAGGAGCTAGGGAAACCAGGGAAGCGCCCGCTCAGCGAGTTTTGGGCGAGCTTTGCGCGAGCTTTTGACGAGCTTTTGACGAGCTTTGGTAGAAGAAAACTAGACAAAAGCTCGAATCGAAGCTCAAAAACTGCATGTGCACGAGCTTTTCACGAGCTTTCTGCGAGCTTAGCTCGAAATAAACTAGCGCCGAACTCACCACGACGCTCACGCCACGGGAAACTACTTTTGCGCGAGCTTTAATTGGACTTTCCCTGAGTTTTGCTTGAACTTTTGAATGATCAGTTGAATTTGCTTTGGACTTTCCTGTTGACTCTTGGGCTTCCATTGGACATCAGCACAGCGCAAGCGAGTTTTAAGCGAGCTTGAAAACGAGTTTTGGGCGAGCTTTAAGCGAGCTTAAGAGGCCCCTGTCTTATCTGCTATTTTACGTCATAAATCTATGGGCCTGAATTCACGAAAGAAGAGCATGGCAGCGAGTGTTTGTGCTCTAGCGAAATCTCGACGAAGTCGTCAAATGGACTTCACATCTCTATTACCAGTGACTAGCGGCCACTGCACAGAGTGGCAAAAACCTGGTCACAATGCAAGTCCCGAGCATTGGTATGCTCTAACGCAGGTCTGATCCTTGCCTAAGTGGATCAGTGGTTGCTATGCAGATCATGCCGTGGAAAAATCCTTTTTTGTAGCGCAACCCATGCAACTGGTTGCACATACAAGTCAAGAGGCATAGTAGTTGGTAGCGTTCAGGCAGTGGCGGCCATAGCAAACGACGAAAGCCTGCAGGTAAGGGTGCGAAAGTCTCACCCCCCCGAAGGGAGGTCATCTCGGCACCCTTCGGCACACAAAGGTGCCAAAACGGGGTGTGCCCTAACTTTGAGAAATGCTGCGCCATTGCAAAAGCATTGTTCTGTTGCGTGCATGGCCCGTGTGAAACAGGTGAGACCGTGGACCTAGCCTGTCCTCTTTGTACAAAATTGGAAATGTCGGACATCAACAGAGGGAACTAAGGTTCCCCCTGGGCATCCTCCATTGCCACTCTCTACCACCCGCCTGTTGGGAACGAGGAGCTAAGGCTCTCATTCCTATTGGCTCACTGTATCGTGAATGGCGAAAAGAAGTTGACGACCCGACTCAATGTTTGCTCATTTCACTTGACGTAGCTTCCTGGCGGAGTGCTTATGCACCATTCCCGCCGCGAAAGCATTGCTGGCCTTTGGTGCAGGTTCTAGAAAGTCTTCTCTCCATAAACCACTGGCATCGGCCGGCAAAACTCGGTGCCATTCGGGCTGATCGAGTTGCTCTTTTTTTTCAAAGACATTGGGTCGGGCATATGTCCCTCGCCATGTTTTACTTTTTCCTTGCTTGCATATTGCTCGAAGTTGCGTGCAACCTGCAAAAGCGCATCGCGCCATGTAAAGCAGGGATGGTGGAGTGGAAACCTCCTGTAGAGAGGTACACTTGAGGAAGGCTTCTTATTCCGTGATCCTCAGTTTGGGACAGATCAACAGTTTGCAGCTGTTGGCGGCTCGCACAGGCGGTGGAGCCTATCCTGTTGAAGTCTGTCGGCAAGGCAAGTGCGACAATGCCCGCCTCCAGAAAACAGCAGTCCGGCAAGCATCGGTTTGGGTGCGCTGCATTCGGCTCTGGCATACCTAAATTGATGTGACTCAGAGCTGTGCATGCTTGAAAGCTCGAGGCCTCAGTTGGGCTTGGGGGGCTAGCCGATTGCTAGGGCATTGAGCCGTGCCCACCCTCGTTAAGGAGCGACACTCTTCGAAACTTTAGTGCCGAAATGCTTGCAACCGGGGGCAAACACTACTCGTAGAATTTGGCACCAGCTAAAAAGCGCCATGCAATAGGCTGACGACTGTGTCTGGCAAGTGGACGATTCGCAACTGTCGACAGCTCATCCACGCAGCCTCTCCGACAATCTTGACACCGCTCTCAAGAGTGCGTGACGGATCCCTGTGCAAAAGGAAAAGGCTTGTGGGGAATGTGTGTCATTTCTACCACGCGGCACCCGGATTGCCTTGACTTCCCCTGTTTCGATTCGACAGCGACGACTTCTAATCACCCCCCTGTTTCACGGAAGGCAACTATAGCAAGTTATGTAAGGTGAAAAGTACTTTGATGTGACTTCTGGCCTACTCTGGACTCGAGCTAAGGCGCGCGCCCAGACTCTTGATGGGTGACGGTGAGACCGCGATAGCTGTGGTTAGAGAGACGTGTCTTCATCCAAGACCAGGGGTATATCCCATGTCCGGGATCATATGCAGCCAGGGTGGCCATCTCATATCTGGACAAATGGCAAAATGCATTCTCTTCGGCGTAGACTCCTCGCCATTTGTGCCTTCCTGGCATCTTGGCGAGCCTCTTAAGGGCAGTGCAATCCAAGAAAGCCCTACTTCCAATATATTTTAGCGAGGGCGGGATGGCAAGCTCAACCAGGGCTGCACAGTTCATAAAGGCTTTAACCCGAATTGTATGGAGAGTAGGCGGAAGGAGAACTTCTCTGAGGCTAGTGCAGTGCACAAAGGTGAATTCCGGAAATTCTTCAACGTTGGTGTTGCGGAGGTCAACCCTCTTAAGCAGTCGGCAACTGTCACACGCATGCGCTCCAATAGTTGTAAAATCCTTCGTGAGAGCAAGTGTGGTGATTCCCGTAGAGCTAAGACAGCCTGGCGCCAGCTCACTGGTCACGTCCTGCAGTGTTGGCCCACGGGGGGATGGAAGCTCACCCAAGGTAAACTCAGCTAGGTTGATGCATCCTTGAAAGAGGTAATGCCCGAGCTTGGTTTCGCTGCTGAACCAATTTGCAACCCCGTCCGATGCATACACCCATTGTAAGGAGCAGCATTCCGCAAAGGCTTTGTATCCAAATTCCCGGCAACCAGGAGCCGAGACACTGTTTAGTAGTTTGCAGTAGCGAAAGGCGTGATCGGAAATGCCTACCACAGTGGCCGGCAATTTGACAATGCGGAGCTGCCGACAATTTTGCCACGCCTCTGCTCCAATGAGCCTGATACCTGACTCAACGCTGACATGCCGCAGACGCGGAACACCTGCAAAAGCCCCTTCCAGGACGATTTCCTCTGGGTGCATGGGGACATGAACAGCAAGCGGAACATGATAGATAGGGCATCCTTCAAGTTGTTCCTGCGATGGCAGGATTACACTGCTATCCCTGAAGACAATAGTGTATTCCGTGCTTTGCTGTAGCTTGTCCCAGATTGGGTCCTCTAGGTATGTCTGCGTGGCAGTTTGCAGAAAATCGATGGAGCACCCAAACACTTTAAGGTCAGTTACTGAGACCAGATATGTCCATAACCTGGTCCTCTAGGTCCTCAAATCGATCAAATTTTGCCACACTGAGAGAGACCTTGATAGTAACCCCCGAGAGCGTTGTTAGTACCAAGGAGTCGTCAAGCTCCATGTGTGGCAGACTACTTTCATTTGCTGTTTGAGCCAAAAGCTTCTCACTCTGCTCATTGACTGTTTCTAGAGCCGGGGATGTTTCTAGAGACAGATGCTAAGGCACCCACCATGACCCCCGCATGGACTGGCCCGATGTTAGGAAAATTCATTATATAGCTCTTCGTCAAAAGCATCCGAATCGGGTCCTTCAGCGGGGAGCAGCTCCACCCACAGTGGTCTTTCAAATTTGTCACACATAAAGAAAGCATTGTGCTCTGCCTGCACAGACTGTTCAATCTCCCCCCAATCTAGGGGCGTAAATCGTTGCAGTTGCTCACACCCACAGAAAGCACGGATGCCTATGTCACTGAGCTCTGTCGGGATGACCACTTCTTGGAGCGCAACACAATTAAGGAAAACTTCTTTGCCAATTTGCGTTAGTCGCGGCGGAAGCCATATACAATTCAGAGCCACGCAGTGGGCAAAAGTGGAGTGGAGCAGGGCTGTGATTTCTGTGCACATGAGGTTGACCTCCACAAGTCCTTTGCAGTTTTCACAGGCCCGTGGCCCGATATTGTGAAAGTCACCTGGCAAACAGAGCTGTTCAATGCCTGCTCCACAGAATGCGCCTTCAGGCAGCGCTCGAGGTTTATTGGTGTGGTCCATGACAAAGGTGATGGATGTAAGTGTGAGACAACTCTCAAATGCATATCTGCCTAGCTGTGCCCCTGGTGCAAGGACATTACTGTCATCCGTTTCGTGACTGACACCAACTCGACCAAGGGAGCAGCACTCCGCAAACACTCTTCGGCTGTACTGGACACATCCCGGGGCGGCCACTTCTCGCAGCACGTAGCACCCCTGGAAGGTCCCATCTTCAAGACTTATGACAGAGGGTGGGAGCTTGACAATTTGCAGTTGCTGACAACTCTGCCAGGCCGCGATTCCTACATGTTGAATGCCCATTGCCACTTCCACGCGCCGGAGCACGGGTGCAGCATAGAAGGCTCTGTCAGCAATTCCTCCACGCGGGTTGGCCGGGACGCGTATAGCCTTGGGGTAGCTTTCCCTACCGTCAGCCTGGAACTGCCAGATGGAGTGTCCATCTACCATGCAGGGACGTACTACGATTTGTAGTTTCGGCCGTTGCAGGAGCACCGTGTGGAATGCTTCTGGCAGGGGTCGCTGCGTGTGAAGGTCGAGCAGGTCCAGCTCACAGCCAAAGACATCCAAATCAGAGACTGTTGGCAGAAAGCAGAGAATGTCATCTTCCAGCTCTGCCACGTCCTCATACTGAGCGAGATTTGTTTGCGTAGCATATTCCGTGCCTGCTATCGTCACCAAATCAATGCTGACATCATATCGGTCTTGGTCAAGCGGCATTGTCGCTGTAGGCGGCAGTCCGAACGTTCTTGCTCGAGTTGCTTGGGCCAAACAATTGAGGTAGCGAACATGCGGTCATTTCGAAAACAAATAAAAATACTCAGACAACAAGAAGTAGGGTGGCTAAGGCCACCCATCTCATGAAAGAGTCCAAGTTACTAGGAGGTGGTGACTGTGTGCGGAGACTCCTACTAGAGACCGCCCTACTGCCACCACCCATAAGGCGGAGGCGGTGGGGGAGGCCTGATGTGACAGGAAGACCCTGCTGCAGACAAGGAGCTTCCCTCTCCTGGAGGAGGGACGGTACGGCGAGCTTTATTACGCGGATCGGAGTCTTCCTGACTGTAGCCCATTTGGTCCCTAAGTGCCTGCTTGTGGCCTGCGAGCTGCCTCCTAAACGTGGGGTTTCCAGTGAGCCATGCGCAGAGCTGGTCCCATCGGTCTTCTGTGTAGAGGCACTGGCCATATTGGTTATACGGGCGATCTTCCATTTTAGAACTGAGGGGATATCCATGACAGTAGTAGTTACTGAGGAGAGTACTGGGAATTTTGGTCAGCGTATAACGGGGAGACAGCAGATTCCACCCTGTGCGGGACATGGCAACCCTTAGCCCGGAGGTCAGCCACTGAGCTACTACTATACCTTCTGCTTGGATGTTCCCTTGCTCAAAATTGCCGAGCGCCGTTGCTGGCCTGGTATAGCCTATGCCGAAACGTCCGTATCCCTTGGCAAAGGCGTAGTTGGGCTCTGCTGCCATGTCCTCTTCCTCAGTTGCTTCCTCAGTACCAGCTTCTGGTGGTTCAGCAGTCCCCACTGACACCGGGAGCGCAAACCTGGGCGATCGCTCAGCTGACCCGGTAGCATCAGAGGCAGAGTCCTCTTCTGCGGGAAATTCTGCAGAGGGGTGTCTGGCAGTTGCCAGGTCTCTCCACAAGGGGACTTCAATGCGCAGCCTCAGCTGTAGAAGGGAAGGAAACGAGATAGCTTGTCCTAAAGACGGGTCAAGGGCGCCACAAGAGTAAGCTCTTTCAGCCCAGGACGTATCGGGCATTCGGGGGTATCGGTCGTAAGCAATTTCTTTAGTGTGCACTCCCACAACGAGCAGAGGGTTGTCTTCAGCTCCTTCATCTTTGGGTCGGTAGCCGTAGCTCCCTTTCACTTGCGCGGGCGTGAAGCCCTGCCGCTCCATGGCTACAACCAATCAGGCAGGATCTACACAGAAAAATAGACAGAGAGGTCATTGGTGGGTAGCGTTTGCTCACCATACTCCATTCCCCTAACAAAGGACATGATGACCGTTTGCATAAAGGTGAGGGCATCGACATCTTTTTCCTTTGTTTTCTGTGGCTTCACAGCCACTGCCTGGGCTGTTCCTGTACCCTGGTGTCTGCGTTGATTGTCAAAGGAAGAGCACCTTGCGATAAAGGCAAGCAGGCCATACTGCCAGAAACGAGGGCTTGCATAAAGAGCTAACTGTTTTTTGAGTGATGAAAGGGCACGCTGGGTGTCCACTCTTCACGAAAGTGAAAAGGTTGGCCAGGGGAGCAGCAAAAGCTTCACTTATACGGTGAAGGTCTCCTATGTAGGCTTGGTTGATTTCATCTGGAATGTCCCCAAAGGAAGAGCCATGGAGTGCTTTTTCTGTTACCCGCCTCCAGAGGAATGTACGGACGAGGCGGTTAATTTGCTTGTTGGAGCAAGCCTCGCCATCGGCCATTCCCTAGGCAGGTCACTGTAGATCTGTAGTGAGGGAAGCGGCACACTTTGTCCGTCCGCTTCTCTGGCTGCTCGAGCCGCACTTTGATAGTCGTTCAGTGCCTGCATGGCTCTCTGCTCAGATTCAGCTGAAGATCAGTGGCAGCAGTGCCTCCTCGTTCTGCATGCCCTTGATCACTGGCAATATCAATTTCTGTCATGGCGTGTGGGCGCTCTTGCATTGATTCTGGATATTTAGGCCGTGTCTCGGAGTTCCTGCAAACGGAAGCCTGCCTTTGAGCATTCCGACTGGCGAGGTCTGCCAGTGTGGCGGTGGTTGTTCGTGTTCAGGGATGCTACCAAGCGGTTGCTTGGATGCTGGAGCAAGTGATTCCGTAGCCTTTTGGCTCAAGTCCGTAGCCTTTTGGCTCAAGCAGGTCGTAGCGCCCTGCATGCAGGCGTGAGGTCAGCCTTAGCTGACATCACCCTTGTTGCCTTTCGTTTGCCTGCATCGCTCAGGGCAACTGCCAACCTTAGCTGGCGGGGGCTTCACTCGTATTTTCGAGCAGAGCAACTCCAATGTCACATGACCCGTGGATGGAGGACAGTAATTCACTGGACCTAACGGATAGTGTGGAGGATAGAGTCCATGTGCCCTTTGCATTCACGCGTGATCATGCGGAGTGGCTGACAGCAGATGGCCAGGCCAACTTTGCCAGGGGGACGGAGGCTAGTGCGACGCAGTCCCAGGAGGACGCTTATGCAGCGATGGCTATGAAAGACACTCTCAGCAGTCCTTTCGGCCTTGATTCCGCCCGCCCTACGCTCGGTTTGTCTGATGTTCGTATGCAGCCAGCTAAACAGGACGACGGGTATGCCACTCTTGAAACAGAGGGGGACCTGCCGGATACTACTGCCATCATTCAGACACTTATGTTACACCGAGACTTGATCATGAACAATCAAATGATCTACCTAATAGTGGACAATCGAATGCCGGCAGATGTTCCGCATTGGCCGGCTTTTGCAGCATGGTGGGCCTCACGTAGGTGCCTAGTGGGTCCCCAAGAAGAGGCAACTGACATACTTTGGGTCTGTGCTGATGCTACTACTGGCCTTCACAAGGTTCCATACTACTGGGCAGGAGTCTTTGTCCTAGCGGCAGCGCGTTTCTTGTACCCTGCACAGCACTTTGCACTCATTGACAATGACTGTGTGCCAGTCACGCTCTTCGAAGTGCAAGACCTACTGCAACTGGCACATCAGCAGCACCAATGGGTTGACCTCATAGGGCGCGCGCGTTCAGAGTCTAGCTCCTGCGCAGGGATTGGCATGCTACTCTTCACAGAGGCTCACTTGGAATACAATGCAGGTCTGGTCATCTCGATCGGCAATCGCAGCAAGCACAGTCCGCTGGAACATGACACGACTGCTTCGACCCTGGCGAAGAACCTCCAGGCAGGCCGCCTTGCCTTAGTATCTAGAGCCAGACCACCTGTCAATCCGAGCGACACAGTCATCAGTGGTACCATGTTTACCCCCTTTGTTGGGATCGCAATGCAAACCGCCCTTGACCTATGCATGGTCTGGTCCTTATACGGACTCTACATGTGTAAGCACTTTTGGCCTAGTCCTGTTGCCAGCCCAAATGAACTTGGTCCAGGCAGTACGATCAAGTGGCCGCGGCAATCCCATCCAAGGGCTCTCACCCCTGCAGGGAGAGAGCGGACTCCGTGGGTCACCAGCTGGGCTCGCGCTACCTTTGAACAGGGAATACTTTCAGTGCTCCCAATGCTTACAGGGCCATGCACAGTCGCGTCGTTGCCAGGTGAACACCTCTTCCAAGCCAGTGCGCTGCCGCGCAACCGTATGCGACCTGCCATATTTCATGCCTTTGGCAAGGCCAAAGTTGGAGCGCAGGCTGCTTTACGAGAATTGGAGCAGCAAGGGTGGGAAACGCTACCGATTGCGATACTCGGCATGCCCAACCTGCCCCCAGCATGGGTTGTTGAGACTTGGAAACCAGTAGGTGGGTGTAAATTTACAGGCTACTTCTCTGGTGTAGCTGGGAACAGTGCCTTGCGCTTCTGCCTGCTATTAAAGTGGCGGGCGATTCGTCCGCAAGTGACAGAACTCTTTCCAGCACAACTGCAGGGGGACAGCCTTAGCTGTCTTCCGGCAGAGGACGGTGATGCAGACGTGGAGTCAGTCTCCACGCCCTCGTCTGACACTTCTGCCAAAAGAGCAGATCGGCTCGCTAAAGCAATCGAAAGCGATTCGACGCAGGGTACCATGCACCCCCTGTCCGCAACGGCTGTCCCCTCCCCTCTTTGTGCCCTGGAGTCAAGTCGCTACGCTACGCGGGATAGTTGCAGTCCACAAGGACCTTGAAGCATGTCCGTATGAGCAGCTGCAAGCTGCATTGGCTCACCCCAAGTGTCTTGTCCCTGGAGAAAAAGAGCAATTTCTTCAAGTCAACAGCGATTTGCTCTGTCAACTCCAAGGCTCGTTCATGCCCTTGGAAGGCATCGCACCGCAAGTGTTCGAAGCCATCTACCAACGTCAGCAGGGAGAAATACTATGGGTCACGATCCTCTGGATGATTGCCCAACTCAATGAGTACTGGATTGGACATGACCTCCCACCATTACCATCAGTATTCCAGATCAACTGTGGTGGTCTTGGGGGAGGAGCCCTCGACGGGGAGGTCCCCCCGCACTTCCATTGCACGTGTCCGCCTGTGGGAGAAAGTCAAATCTACGGGCCGTCACTCTCCCCCGCAGATGTCCTTAACGATCAGGAATGGGGTGTTGCCTATGGCTGGTCGACCGGAGTGCATGAAGTCGCCACCCTCTTTGCGCTCACACAGAACCCGTGCCAGAAATGGGAAGACCTTGGGCATGGCAAGGCAGCCCTACTTTACCAACGTACACAGCATGTGATGAAAGCAGCGAGGCTACTCCCTGCTCATCGACGGCTGCCGCACCAGGCCTTTCTCAGTGGCCTTTGGTGGAAGCTCCTTTCGTTACAGCCGCTACGACTTCTTGCCTACTTGCCAGTGCTTGGGTGTCTTCGGCCGGCTGAACAAGAAGATCCCACCCATTTTACGGTAAATGGTTTTAGTGCAGGCAGCTACACTGGAGCAGTGATTGCCTTAGCAATTCGTTGCCTCTGGCCAGCCAGTCAGATCACAGCGCGCCTAGGCGCCATTGCAATGCCGAAGAGTGTCTTAGCGGCACTCATTGCCACTGCAGAGCCTGACAGGCGCAACTACTATCTTGTCCATGCTGCTGAAGATTGCTTGTGTGACTGGAAGCCGACAGAGAACGAGCTTGACATGTTGCAACGATCTCTGCACATCACGTATGTGACAGACTCTGCAAGGTGGATGGGCAAGCACAAACACTGTTACTGGCACTGGCTCCAGTGCCAGCTCCCTACAGGCAAAGTCAGCCTCACCACGCTGAAGCTCACACACCCTGATGTTGTTCCTCGCCGTGATCGGATCGCTGCCCCGATGCGCTTGGCCTCTTGGATTCGCTTTGAGACGGTAATGACAAGCGATGATTGGGAAGGTGCTATCAGCTTGTTGGTGTCCAACCTCCACCGATCCGACCAAGAATTGCTCGTGCTGCTACAAAGCTGCGTGGCCGGACAGCAAATTGCCTCCATGGAAGAAGCACAGGCACTGCTGCTCAAAAACTTCCGGGTAGGCAAAGGTAATCCAAGTGCGTGTGCTCAATGGCTGACGGAGATGGCTCGAGACCTCTTGGCACCGATCCCGTTCCGAGAAGTGTTTGTCATTTTAGCCCTATTTCTCCCGCAGCTCACCTTTGTCGATGAAGCCACCACAAGACAAGAACTGTGGAGTAGTCCCACTGTTCGAAAGTTTGGCCTCGTTGTGGATGTCACACCCACAGCTACCGGATTGCAGGGCATGCACGAATATCGCATAGCCTTTCCTTCGGGGTCGCAATCGGCAATTTTTTGCCCAGCGCACTCCCAGAGCTGTAATTTTGAACAACTAGCTAGCAGCCCCTCAAGCACGGTCCATATGCGCTCGCAGGCTGGGAAGGCCTATCGAATTGTTCTGGAGGAGCACGGCGCGTGCTACTCAGTCTTAGCACTCCTGCTTGCCTTCCGAAAAGGGGATGAATCGCCAAGTGAGAAACTTCGTCGACTAAGCAGCCCTCGGCACTGGGATGTTGCCTTAGTACCGTTCCCGGAAGATTTTGTGCCGCTCCCCACGCCAGCCGAAACCGGACTAGCGTGCCCAGCACCATGGGCCTTCCCACCTAGCCTATGTGTGCTAGAATCTAGAGCAACTAAGTTCCGAGTGTTGGCCATCGCGGAAGCAGGAGATACTGTCACTGCTGATCACCTCTTGCAAATGGCCAGCCTAGCGGCAGAACACAAACCCACTGTGCTGGGTATCCCTGGCCACGTGCCCATTCCGTATCAACTAGAATGCACAGTAGTCCTATTGCAGAGTTTGCATGCTCTCTTCCAACTGCTCACCTCCGGCAACACAATGCAACACTGTCCCCAAGCGGCCAGCTTTGCTGTTGCCCTAGGCACAGCCGCCCGGCAGGACAATGGGCACATCGTTTCGATGGCCTCCAGTCTTGCGCTGGCCCTTCGATTTGGCAGATCTACCTTGGCAGTAGCAGGTGTCTTTGGTGCGGGCAAGACTAGATCCCTGACCTTTCTCCTCGCCTGGCTGGCTCTTACCACTCACCTTAAGATTGCAGTCGTGCATAAAGAGAATCCAGCGGGTCGGGCAATCACCAAGTTGCTCACAGCTTTTGACCTAGAGCCAGACCACCAGAGATATTTCATTCGGCCAGTTAGCAGAGAAGAGGCAGAAACTAACACTGCGTGCACTGACTATGACTTGCGTGCAAGCGATGCGGCATCATACATCCCTGGCTGCCACGTAGTAATTGTCACTACTGGGCTTGTCTGGGACCAAAAAGGACAGACTCACTCCACACTCAACACCCATATGGAAAATGCGCACCTGCTCATTAGCGAAGAGGCGCAGCAGGATATGGACAGTCCCCCGACAACCCTTCTTTCGACTGCTGCTTGGTGATCCCAAACAGAGCCCTGCTAGAGTAGCCGATGGACAGAGAGCCCATCGCACGCTCCTACTCAAAGCTTCCATTGGGCTACGAGCCTCCACCACCTGGTACATGCCACATGAAATACCAGGGGTCTTTCACATGCTCCTCCGGCACGGTCGAGGCTTTGGCCTTAGTGACCTGGAAGAAACTGCTAAAGTAGGCCATTGGGGAGTAGCTGGTTTCGCCCGGAGAAGGTCAAAGCCACGTCTTCGTTCGCTTGTCAGTTACAGTCCACCTACAAAGACCTCTCCAGAGTGGATCTGGATCTTCCGGAAGGACTGCTGGTGGGTCTAGGATATGCAGCTACCAGCCCGGACAGCCCGCTCGACTTCCGGCAGGCGCAAAATGCTGCCGAGAGATCGGGAGTTGCAAGCCCGCACTGCTGGAGTTTAATGTTGCCAACGAGCGCAAGGGTTGCCCAAGAAGTATACGAGCCGTTAATAGGAATTCAGTATCCCATGTTGCGCAGCCGAATGGGAGACACTTGGCAAATAGGTACCACCTCCATTCGAGAGGATCACTGGATTGCCTCAGGCCTACGATTTGTCCACTGGTGCCATGCTTCGCCCAATGTGCAAGCAAGGCAAAACCCCAAAAATGACCCTACAGTACGAGTGTATCAACATCTCGAAGACCAACTTACCAAAGCAGGAGCTGACACCGATGACATCTTGGCGCTTACAACCACCCGGGAAGGGGCCACGAATCTGCGCAACTATTTCTCCATTGCCGGTAAGAAGGCTAATGCAGAGACTGCAGTCAAAGTTGCAGGCGCCACGGCCAAACATTGCATCGTCATACACGGGGTGTCAACCTTTCTCAGTGGCGAAGGGCACAACCTAGATTATGATCAGGAGTGCTTTACACGAGCAATGTGGCATACAGCCGAGCCACTGACCTTACCATCCTAGCATGTCCATTGAACATGCAAGGGATGCCTGGGGCCCTGCAAGTCCTAGCAGCCCTCCTGCATGGTGTCCAAACGATATACACCTATGACAGCAACAAAGAGCCTAATATTTTAGGCTCCTTGGACCTGACAGCCACGCAGGTTGCGCAAGCCACGACATTCTTCCAGCAGGCGCTCCTGCCCCACCCAATGTGGCTCGGCCCTCTACCGGTCTGTCTCGCAGAACACCATCACGGTAAGGTGAGGCGCTTACGTCTCGTCTTAGCTGCACTCACGCACTTGACCAGGGCGGAAATTGCTAGCTTATTAGAAGGGCCCCACCTGCCTGGTGGTACGGTCTTGCATGATCTCGTCTATGGTTATGCAGTTGATGCTTCGCTTGAGTCAGAGTGGCTGGTCATAACAGATGGGCAACAGCCAGGACGTTGGCGACTTCTCCATAATAGCTCTGGCCCAGGCAACGATGCAGCGTAGGAAGCTCCCTGCGCTATCAACCAACGCCGAGCACACGTGAACAGCGCAGTGCACAGGATTATGCTTTCGAAGCACTGCGCCGGGTGTACTTCTACGACGCATGGAGAGTGCAGCCCCCAGAATCTGACCTTGTCCTGCCACCGCAACCAGGCCTTTTAGTGCATGGCTGTTACTGGCCTCGGCCAAGTTTGACACCTGATGTCCTCTCAGTCTCTGACCGTGACTCAGAAAAAGAGGAACATGAAGTGCAAGAGGAACAATCGCAGTCCTCTCTTGCGGCGACGGATGCTGCGATGGCTGATGCAGACGCATATGAAGCAGTCTCAGTCCACAGCTCCTCCTCCGAGTCGCCCACTATCCCGAGCACAGAGTAACCGGAGGAAGATGACGCACACATGGAAGATGATGATAGTGCTAACACCTCCCCTGCAGAAGAAGAGGGTGATTGCCTTAGCAATCGTCCGGCCCTTCCTGAAGCATGTCCCGCGCAAGATGAAATGCTGGGCGCGGAAGACGATGCAAGGAGCGAGCTACCCCCACAGGACGTGGACCCCCCAAGTAGCAGCCCCACGTCGCACTCCTCTGAGTCCCCAATCAAGCGAAGACCGGGGACTAAGGCTAGTGCCGGGCGAGCTCAGTCCAAGAAGTTACGGAAATCACTTGCTCCAACATCCAGGCAACCACTCGGCAGCATTCCTGAACACGAGCAACCACCGGCCACGCTGGCAGATCTAGCCAGTCGGAATGCTCAAAGGCAGGAGGCTCCCGCTTGCAGGAACCCTGAGACACCACCTGACCACCCTGGATCGGCGCAAGAGCGCCCACACGCCATGACTGAAATTGACATTGCCAGTGATCAAGAGCATGCAGAGCGTGGAGGCACGGCCGACACTGATCTCCAAGAGAGCCATGCAGGCCCTCTATGACTATCAAAATGCGGCTCGAACGGCCAGAGAAACTGACAGGCAAAGGGTGCCGCTCCCCGCATTACAGATCTATAGTGACCTGCCTAGAGAATGGCCGATGGCGAGGCTTGCTATCTCCAACAAGCAAATTAATCGCCTCGTCCGTACATTTCTCTGGAGGAGGGTGACAGAACAAGCACTCCATGGCTCCTCCTTTGTAGACATTCCAGATGAAATCAACCAGGCCTATATAGGAGACCTTCTCCGTATAAGTGAAGCCTTTGCTGCTCCCCTGTCCAACCTCTTCGCTTTTGCGAAGAGTGGGCATCCAGCATGCCCCTTCATCACTCACAAACAGCTCGCCCTTTATGCAAGCCCCCGCTTCTGGCAGTATGGTCTCCTTGCTTTCATCGCAAGGTGCTGTTCCTTTGATAATCAACACAGACACCAGGGTACAGGAACAGCCCAAGCAGTGGAAGGGAAATCACAGACAACAAAGGAAAAAGATGTCGATGCCCTTACCTTTATGCGCACTGTCATCATGTCCTTTGTTAGGGGAATGGAGCATGGTGAGCAGACGCTACCCACCAATGACCTCTTTGTCTATCTACCAGTACAGATCCTGCCTGACCTGGTTGTAGCCATGGAGCGGCAGGGCTTCACGCCCGCGGAAGTGAAGGGGGGCTATGGATACCGACCAAAAGAAGAGGATGCTGAAGACAACCCCCTGCTCGTGGTAGGAGTGCACACTAAAGACATTGCTTACGACCGGTACCCCCGAATGCCGGATACTTCCTGGGCTGAAAGAGCTTACTCTAGTGGTGCCCTTGATCCGTCTTTGGGACAAGCTTTCTCGTTCCCTTCTCTTCTGCAGCTGAGGCTGCGCATCGAAGTCCCCTTGTGGAGAGACCTGGCAACTGCCAAACACACCACTGCTGACTTGCCTGCAGAAGAAGACTCTGCCTCTGACGCTACCGGGTCAGCTGAACGGTCGCCTAGACTTGCTCTCCCGGTGCCAGTGGGGCTTGCTGAACCACCAGAAGATGGCACTGAGGAAGCGACAGAGGACGAGGACACGGCAGCAGAACCCAACTATGCCTTTGCCAAGGGATATGGACGGTTTGGTATACCTTAGCGCGAGTCCAGGGTAGGCCAGAAGTCACACCAGGACAAATTCCATAGGGGAGCTGAGAAACATCGCAATAGTACCCTTCCATAGGAGGTTCCATCCACGAGTATCATGGCGATATGCCCGCACTTTTGAGCAAGGGGCAAGCACAGGAAAAACTGCACATCGCAAAGGACATGTGTCCTTGAATAAACTGGATGACCTGTCTAGTCCAGGCAGCGCTGAGAGCTGTCGACAGATGCCAGTGATCACAGGGAAGATGACGATTCAGACCTGCAAAAACCAGCAATGTCTTCGCAGCTGGAATGGGGGACAAGCACACCGACAGCGGATTACGGCAAGTAAGATGCGCAAGCACTAAGTAGGATCACCGACCTCTTCTCGCCATTCGCAACGCTGTGAGCCAATAGGAATGAGAGCCTTAGCTCCTCGTTCCTGACAGGCGGGTGGTAGAGAGTGGCAATGGAGGATGCCCAGGGGGAACCTTAGTTCCCCTTGTTGATGTCCGACATTTCCAATTTTGTACAAAGAGGTACAGATACCATGCTAGGATTGTCCAAAGTTTCACCTGTTTCACACGGGCCTTGCACGCAGCCGATCACCTTTTGCAATGGCGCAGCACTTCACGGATCTAGAAGACACCCCTTTTTTATTTGTTTTTGGCACCTTCGAGTGCCAAAGGGTGATGAGTTGACCTCCCTTCGGGGGGGTGTGCCCTTTCGCACCCTTACCTGCAGGCTTTCGTCGTTTGCTATGGCCGCCACTGATTGATCACCGCCGGGTAACATGCCACTGGACTTGTAAGTGCAACCAGTTGCACGGGTTGTGCCACAAGAAAGGTCTTTTCCACGGCATGCAGCATAGCTACGCTACTCCATTTTGACATGGACGCAACCGGCGTTGGAGCATTGCGATACTCCTGACCTGCATCGTGACCATGGTTTTGCCGCACTGTGGTGTGGCCGCTGGTCACTAGCAATCGTGAAGTAAAGTCCTTTTGAAGCCTTTTTTGAGACTTTGCTAGAGCACAGACCTGCGCCGACATGCTTTTCGTTCGTGAATTCAGGCCCATTGCTAGTCACTAGTTTTCGTTTCACCCGTTTCGCTTAGCACAGAGGAAAGACTACATGATGGTGGAGACTCGGCCTGTGGGCTTTGGTTTGTTTGGTTTTTTGGGTTGTGTTGGTTGTCCCTGTTCTTTTCTCCACCATCAGACTGTTCTTCCCTCCCTTCAACGATGACCTGGGCACCATGCCCACACGGCGTCCGTACTCGTGGAAAAAAAATTGCACTGTTTTTTCAGAGGCTTGCCAAAATGCCAGGAAGGCACAAATGGCTTTGACCAGAGCTCTGTTGTTGACTGGAGCTTCAAAGCACTTTGGTCGATTAGAGCTGCTTGACCAGAGCTGCATGCAAAGCTTGGTTGAAAGGACCTTCTTTGACCAGACCTGCCAAAAAAACACTTTGGTTGACCAGCAAGAGCTGCTTGCAAAGCACTTTGGTTGACCAGACCTGCTTTAGAGCATTGTGTCAGATCTGCTTGCTGAAGAAAATGCCTTCGCCATTTGTCCTGCTATGAGATGGCCACCCTGGCTGCATATGATCCCGGACATGGGATATACCTCCAGTCTTGGATGAAAACAAGCTGTTCTGGCCACAGCTATCGCGGTCTCACAGTTACCCATTAAGAGTCTGGGCGCACGCCTTAGTGCGAGTCCAGGTAGGCTAGAAGTCATGCAAGGCCAAACTCTACAAAAAACCTGAGGATCATTGCAAAACAAGCCTTTCTTCAGAGTACCCTTCCATAGAAGGCTCCATCCCTGAGTACCATGGCGCAACGCGCTCTTGCAGGCAGCACGCATTTTTGAGCAAGGTGCAAGCAAGGGAAAAACAACACACAGCGAAGGACATGAGTACTTGACAAATGTGGGCGACCCGTCTGGTCTAGGCAGCGCCGAGAGCAGAGCAGTCGACAGACGCCAGTGATCAAAGGGAAGAAGACACTCCAGACCTGCACAGACTAGCAATGTATTCGCAGCTGGAATGGTGGATAAGCACACCGCCAGCGAGTTACGGCAAGCACCAAGTGGGATCACCGACCTCTTTTCGCCATTCGCAATGCTGTGAGCCAATAGGAATGAGAGCCTTGGCTCCTCGTTCCTAACAGGCGGGTGGTAGAGAGCGGCAATGGAGGATGCCCAGGGGGAACCTTAGTTCCCTTGTTGATGTCCGACATTTCCAATTTTGTACAAAGAGGTACACACACCATGCTAGGATAGTCCAAAGTTTCACCTGTTTCACACGGGCCTTGCACGCAGCAAATCACCTTTTGCAATGACGCAGCACTTAGCGGATTTAGGAGACACCCCTTTTTTGTTTTTGGCACCTTTGTGTGCCGAAGGGTGCTGAGTTGACCTCCCTTCGGGGGGGTGTGCCCTTTCGCACCCTTACCTGCAGGCTTTCGTCTTTTGCTACTGGGGAGGCCCACTTTGGCGACCCTGGAATCCACTGCGTTTTTGGCGCTTGGTTTTGGGGCCGTCAATGGACAAGATTTTCCCACGCGTCGTGATCCGCTTGGCCGCTTCACATTGTTCCTGATCAGTCAGCTGGTCTCTGGAAGCCGGGTGTCCCTGACGCAGGGCCGCGCAGGACCAGCTGGAGTGGAAACTGCAGGGAGAGAGCACGGGTCCTGCAATCACGCTGTGGGAGAATAGAATTATTTATAGAATAAAACAAGTTTGCAGGACCACCATGCCGACTTGCTTTTGGATACTAGTGGTCTCCAGTCCGACCTGCTTGTGGTGGAAGCGAGGGCCCGTGGGCCATTTTTTTGGGCAAGAGTCACAAAGAAGTGGGGAACAGCAAAGGTAGCCAGATTCACTGTGCCAAAAAA
>CAXAMN010010513.1:158203-172121 GCA_963970005.1 Durusdinium trenchii
GCAGTGCCCAGGTGCTATCTTTCAGGAACGTTATTGCCCCAGCCCCTTCCCACCACCCCACCCAACCTTGGGTGATTCAGTACGCAGGCACCCAGCTTGATTCAGTACCCAGGTGCCATCTGCCAGGAACGTTATCCCCATCCCACCACCCCAACCCAACCTACTGTGACTCAGTACGCAGCTGCCATTGCCCCAGCCCCATCCCACCAAGTTAGTACCCAGCTGCCATCTCCCAGGAACGTTATTACCCCATCCCACCACCCCTGTGATTCAGTACACAGGTGCCAACTCCCAGGAATGTTTTTGCCCCAGCCCCATCCCACCACCCCACTCAGTACTCAGGTGCCATCTCCCAGGAACGTTATTAGCCCAGCCCCATCTCACCACCCCGCCCAAACTATATAGTATGATGCAATACCCAGCTGCCATCTCTCAGGAACGTTATTGCCCCAGCCCCACCCCACTCAACCTACTGTGATTCAGTACCCAGCTGCCATCTCCCAGGAACGTTATTACCCCAGCCCCATACCACCACCCCACCTAACCTACTGTGCATTTGGTTTCTGAATCGTTGTTTTTTGGGTGCTGAATCGCGGAATGTTGGTTTCTGAATCGCGGATTTTTGGTTTCTGAATCGGACTTTATTCCTGCATTTGGAGATGTTTCAACACAAATTGAAAAACCGTTAATCTAAGGTCTGTAAAGAAACATTCCAGCGGTGCGGTGTTCTTCAGCTTGAATGAGATGCAAGCCCGTTGGTTTTCAAGACACGGAGTCAACAAGACATGTAGATACACATGCTGGTCTTTCTCTTCGAGTTTGTAGGGTGAGTTTCGCCAATCTCAATGGGTGGTGGGAGATTCTCAAGGCTAGCCAGTTCGAACGCACTCACTGAAGGTAGCAGGGTTTTAATGATAGACTCTTCATGACCTTTGATCCAGGTCATTCGCTGAAGAGGTGTCCTGCACCTCGATGCCCTCTGAGGCACATCCACCGGACCTTTTAGGAAGGTGTAGATGCTCAACATACATGCACTAAAGATGGCGGATTTTTTTGACACCAACGGACCACTTTGTCAATTCAGCGGAAGGACCTTGGCTTGCTTCATGTGTTGTTAGATGATATTGCTGATCATGACAAGGATTTGGTTGAGTGGTATTCAACTGATTGAGAACTTCTGAGTGGGAACTGGGAATCCACCCAACTTCGCAAGTGCGGATTGGTTGCCGCACTGCACTCACAAAGCCAGGTGGCTGGGCTGTGAGACAGGCCAAACATCTCTAAATTGACTTTGTGTTTCCTTTCAGATTCGTTTGACTTTTCAATTTGTCAATACATCAGTGTTGATTATATATATATATATATAGAGCTTATTTGGATTTGTTTTCGAGGCCCGATCAAAGATCTTCGGAAGCACCTATTGGAGGCCTGTCGCACAGTTCACAGATTGGAGCTCTTTGCAAGAGCTGTGATCAAAAACATTGAGAACAGCAGAAGCTGTGATTTGGACAGCATGAGTAGCAACAAACTGACAAGGTTTTTGAGAGCATTGCTGTAGGATTTGAACAGATTCTCCATGCGGAGGTGTAAAGCACCTTTCGCGTGCTGCTGGATTGGTTTGAGTTGTGAGAGACCTCAAATCTTTCAAGCTTATCATCATCGCCTTCCGAAGCTTATCGACAGAACCGGTGTTCACTTAAAGGAGCACAACTTCCAATCGCGACGACATCTTCCCAAAAGAAAACGTTTTTGCACTTCTAGCCGCTTGGCAGTGGTGACCGTTCCTGGCCTTTCAGTTTGGTATTGAAGGCTCTTCTATGTGAACAGATTTAGAGAGTTGCACAACCAGGAAAGCTAGGTCTTGCTAGCTGGAGTTCCTGTGGCAAGGGCTCCTGCAAGGTATTTGTGGGCAGGTCCGGAATAGCAATTTCACAAGCCAACCATTTTGTAGCTCAGTCTTGCAGCCTCGCTTTCTCTGCCCCACAATGATATGCACTTTCACAGTATCATTGTTGTTTTATGTCAGTCACTCAATCGGTCCAAAAGATGCAGAATCCCTTCTACGTGAACATGCTCCACCCACGGCTTTGCAACGGTGTTCAAAAAGCTGATCTTCAGAGGTCACAAGTTCAATGCAAAGTGATGATACATCGCTGCTTCACCAAAGTGAAGGAAATCAAGTTATAAGCAGTGGAGCCTGACAGCTGTGGGACCTAGCTTGTTCGGATCAATGCAATTCCAGGACTAGACTAGAGAAGTCGGTCAAAACAAAGACAAACTCCAACTTGATTAAAGCTTGATGCGCAGATAGCCCCCCTGAGCCCTGAAGCTTCCAAAGCTAGAGAAGATTAGCAAGTGAAACAAACAAAGATTCCCTAAAAATCTAGGAACCAGATGAACAGCGCGAGCTATCCTACGTCCAGTAGCTAGGAGCGAACTCCTAGTAGCGAACTACTCCCTTATCTAGTTATATAAGTAGTAGGCCTACTTACTGTACAGCAACTAAGGAGGCAGTGCCACGGACACCCCCAGTAGTCTTGCTTGTTGCCTTCGCCATGCTTAATCTTTTCAAAAAAAGCTAGCATGAAGCGTCGATCAATCCTCTCATCTCCAAGGCCTGCTGCAGCATGAGCCAAAGGAGCAGCAAAGCCGGCAGCATTGTCTCGTACTTGAACTGGCAAGAGCGAACGTATCCAGTTTCATCCAGCTTTAGCGAAAGTTATGACTGCCTTGCATTCCTGACATCCCACCTTGTAAATGATGTTGTAGGAAATAAGAAATACTTGGGACATTGTCATTTATTTGGGTCTTGCACTTTGCAAGCTTGTCACAGAAGGAGTGGGGTCACGTAGTGCTCTTGCCTGGTGGGCGGCAACTGGCTTGTGATGGGCTCAGTCTTTTGAGCACATTCGATGGAGCACAGTGCAGGAAAGCCCACCACGAATTGATCATGTAACAATGGAACCAGGGTTGATGTCCTCTGTGTTATCACCAGTGAATTATGGTTTTAGCCTAGCAATGTAATTGCGAGTGTAGCAATAGACAGAGTCAGAAGGGGTGATGTGGGAGGGTACACCATTCATTTGCCATATTGGGCCATTTTTGCTCAAAAGCGAACGAGGTGGCCTTCTCAAGACCCACCTGGTCAAGTGGGGAGCAGCTGTTCTGAGCCCTGTACTAGGCCTTCAGCACGACCAGCTGGGCATCTTGTACCTGATCGGTAGAGTGCTGGTAGGCACATTGCTGATCGGGGCAGGTCTGGCTTGGCGACTCCACACATGGTGGGATTCGTGGAGGGGCTTCACCTTGTTTGCTCAGCTTGAGCTGATCCGTGCACAGTGGGAAAGGCTTGCAAGAAAGGCCGTCCGATTTGTTAACCAACGATCGACGGGTGGTTGGAACCGCTGCTGACACCAAAGGCGTCCGCAAGGCCACAAGGCGAGGGAGAATCAGACCAGGAGCTCACACCGCTTCGGGAAGGGGCGGGAACGACCGGAGAGGTGCATAACTAGTTCATCATTATCATCATTGGCGCTCCAAATTCCCACGAAGTTACGAGACATCGCATTCATCAATAGGTCATGATGGGATCAAGTTGTGCAAGCGTTCAAGGTGTCAACAACCACAGGCACAACTACATCTGAGCGAGGTCTAAATCCGGTTGAGAAATCAGGGGTAGAAATCTTTCGGACCAAGTGGGGCAAGCAGCGCCTGCGACTCCAGCGGTCATACGGCTGGCTTTTGCCCGGACAGGCAGTGCGTCACCACCAACCAGAAACTGAGCACAGTGATAGATAGGTCCTACGCTGGATGCAGAAATCGTAAACCTGGATCAGGTAGAGATCAGTCGCATGTACAGTCTACAAGTTACAAGACGCGATTCGTAGATCATCCGAGGCCGGACGTCGAGCCCACGCAAGACCACGCAGGGCTGAAGACCAGTTCCTTGCCCTAGTGTGACTTCAGTTTGTTCGGGCCACACGGACTGTGCCAACTACGAAAAGCGGTGTTTACCAGCAAAGGCTGGAGCGTTTATTCCGTGCATTCAAAACCACGATGCCATATTATATAGAAGCTGCAGACCCGGAGAGATGTGAGGCTTATATGCAGACCGCGCAAGGTGCTTCCCGGTCAGTTTGGAAAAGAGTGCCGGGGAGTGGGATCGGGACGACGGGGCTCCGCCAGTGACTGTAGCTGTTTTCGTCCCACCACTGGTTGTCTGTGGGTGGAGACTGTTTAGCCAAAGAGATCTGAGATCTTGTCCTGTGGTATTGTCACTTGTATTGTCTTCTCACGGTGGTTTGCTCCTGTGCACCAATCCATTTGACTTCGTTGCCTGCATGGGTCTTTTCCAACTTTGTGGGAAAGCGTGGGTTAATTGCGGCAGTGGTTCTCCCAACAATGGGTGTAATTGGTCCGCCCTTCAAAGTCTCAAGCGAGAAGCTTTGCGGACTCTAGATCCCACTCAACCGCAATGACTGGAGAATTTCCGGTGGCTTTCAGAAGTTTGAGATGATGAATGAAGTTTGGGTATGGGGGTTGTGCTCTTTTGCCTCTTAACAGCTGTCCACTTGGGCTTCCATGGGTTGAAGTTTCGTGGCCCCCCAAAGTAGTTCAGGAACTGCGGCGCCCACCATAAGGGGTTTTGATACTTTTGAGGCTGCGCTCTGAGGGCTTCTCATACCACCAATGGCTAAATTGTTTTCTCAGTCTCTTTCTGTCTGCGCTCTGTCTTCCAACTCAGGGCCGAAGATTTTTGTACTTTTTGATCATTGGCCGGTTGTTCGCGGCGACTTCTCGGCTGATGGCTTCGCGCGTAGCGATTGCCCGCTTTGTCGACACACTAATCGTAGTTTGGGCAATGGCGTAACCGAGCGGTGGAGGGAATTCTGCCAGAGCTTTACTTGCTTTTTCTCGGACTTTGTGGCAAAATTTGTTAATTTGTTCTCCATCTATCAAGTTGGGGGATTGCAGCGGTAATCCCGAACTCACCAGATGTTCATGTAGTAGGACGTGATCTTTGTGGGCTTTCTCACCTCTGCTCCAAAAAGGCAGTGATCAAAGCATGCTAGCCACAAGTTGAACTTCTTGGTGAAGACTTTCATCGGGGAGGTTTTCCACAGGTCAAGCTTGTCCCCGTGCTCTGTGTTCTCGATCCAGAATCCACTTCGCGTAGGCCTGTTATATTCGCCAGCCGCGCCGACCGCGCAATCTGTTTGCTTCTTTCAGCTGCGTTGCTTTTTGCTCCGTCAAAGGGTTTCGCACGGCGTTGTGCACCCCGCAACATCGAAGACGCCGTGCTCTGTGTCCTTCATGATGTGTTGTAGGACTGTAGAACATCCTGAGACAACGCGTCCATAGGGATGGTGTTCACTGCCACTACTTCAGCCTTTTGTGCTAAGATAGCTGGCGAAATCCCCCAGTCGGTGCTGGCTTGATCTCCGCAAAGCTCTGGGTCGAAGTTCGTTCATCCATAGTGTGCGACTTGACTTTTGGGAGGTCGCCCAAAGCTGTGACATTCTTGGTTGGGATCCAGAGTGGCGAATGGGTGGGGGCACTTCGCTCATGCGAGGACCCTCTGGTCCGGAGCGGAAGGCTTACTCCCACGCTCGGAACCTGATGAGAGATCATCTGACTCTTGCGAGCCGCAAGGTTGCGGGAGTTGAAACTATTTTCGTCCTCGCCGCCGTTCGACGGATGCCACACTTGGCGCATGGGAGCTGTCAAGATAGGGGAGCCGAGTATATTCTTCTTGCGCCCATTTCCGCCTGAGTATAGTTCAGGGCTGGAGCATTCATTGGCAGGATCTGGATATAATCCAGCGTCCTTTGCGCTCAATAATTTGGGTCAAAGCGGAGAACTCTGGTGCTTGGCGCTTACCTGGCAAGGGAAGAGCAAAGTCCAAAGAGTCGTCTTTGCTGGCTAGGGAGATTGCATTGGACAAAGCGCGGGGAAACTACGAGTTCACATTGCTTCAGCGCAAAAACAAAAACCTGACCTGACCCACTGAGTCATCCTCAACATTATCCTTAACCGCCTGATTTTCCAGACAACCTTCAGCAAGCAAAACGCGCCCCCGTTGAAGTGGGATCTGAGTTTTGGATTCTTCCCATGACCAAGTCGTCCGAACCAGGAAGACCGGTCTGGAGTTGAGGTTTTCTCTCTTCGTCGATTAGTCAAAACTGTGACAAATATGGGTGTTTGCGACGCATGACCGGGCGCAAGAGTGAAGCTATAAGCGGACGTCACAGTTCATTTTTATCTGGCACAAACGCCTGAAGCTTCATTCGGCGGCTTTGTTTTGGCCGCGGCCAACCAAACGTCGCAAAACCACTAGCAATCCCGCGGGCAAGTGCCAGAGTCCGGCAGGTCCCTGCTTCAACGCCTTGCGGACGACTTGCTGCGTTGACGGCTGGAACCCGCCGGGCACTGAGTTGGTACACACAGTACCCGTGCCTACGTGCCGTTGTTCGCTTTGAACGTCACCCACTTGACGTGTTCATCTGGAAGACCTTTCGGGCATTCACCCGCAGCTTCACTTAGCAAGTTGCATGTTTTTGGCCTGTTCGATCGGGGCTTGCACGAAATTTTTCCCCAAAATTGCCAGACTTAGAGTCCGGCGAAGAGTTCTCCATCTCCGCAGGTTGGACCAGATTCAGAGTTTGTGAGGCCTAAGGCCTTATACTTAGCTGAGGTGTGATTCAATATTGCCCATTGTTAATGCAAAACAGTCCGATCTGACTCTGACGCCAGTCTGCTTCTGACGTCTTTGCCGATGGTTGGCTTTAGCAGTGTAATTGAGAGTGTGACAATAGATGGGCCAATTTGGCTCAAGAGCGACCAAGGTTGCCTTCGAAAATACCCACCCACCCACCCACCCACATGGTGGGCTGGCCACGGGAGAAAACTTTGCACCTGAGAGTTCGTGAGGCGCAAGGCCTTACTGAGCTGAGGTGTGATTCACTTGCCCAGCTGTCAATACAAAACAGTCCGATCCGACTTTAACACCAGTCTGCTCCTGACGTGTTGGTCGGTTGTTGATAGACTTCCGCCAACACTCAATCAAAAAGCAGTCTGACGCTGATGCGTCGGCCAATGTCACCTGTTGAGTGGGAGTTCTTCGCACGACAAGTTGGACTCTTCAGCAAAACTTGCAGATGTTTTGCAAGGTTTGGAGGGTAACAAACCTTTATTACTGTGACTTGAAGGTGTGGTGGGCTTTCACCCTGATATCTCCAGGCCATGGATCATTCTGTTGTGCTTGTGGCACATTTTGCGTGTGTGATGAAATTCTTTTTTCTTTCATTGAATTTTCTGCCAAAAGACAACAGCAAGAGGAGACAATTTGGTTTCCTTTGCTTGGGAATGATACAGCCGTGCAATATCACCATACCAACATACTTTGCTTTCTGGAAATGAGGACCCACGGTTTGATCTCCATCTTCGCTGTGGAGAGAGCCTTGACGAATGCGGGCCATGTATCGTGTAAACTTCGAGAGTGAACGTCTCAAACTCTTGCATATTTATCCACAGTTCTTGACCTTTACAAACATCCACCGTGGCAATTCCAGCATTCGAAGATATCTAAGCAGGGAAGCATTCAAACCTGCCGAATCATGTCGTTTGGCTGTTCTATCCAATGGCTTAACAACCTCGCTCAGGAGATCCTTCTGCTTCTTTGGGCCCTGTCACTGCTGAGCTCGCAGCAGATACAACGCAAGGGCGACAGGTGAGCAATCCACATTAGCTGTGCTGAAACGGGTACAAAAAGTGTCTAGTCTAGTTTTTTTGAGCTGTTGCTCTCCATGGTTTGCAAAAATGGCTTATACCTGGCCATTATCAGTTTTCACGTTCCTCTTGTGTTAATCTTGACCAACCCCATGCGAAACGAATCTTTGGTGGTGCCCTCAATAGCCCTGGGTTGGCGAAAAGAGACTCAGATGTTGTGTGTATTTGATCGCATCATCAGCCCGTGTTGTTTGTCAGAGAGACAGCGGTTGTTGCCAGTAAGGCAGACTCAAGTGTCCGCGCGAGAAATTTGATCACGTGGGATATGAGGTTTTAGACAGACTGCACACTGTGCTTCCAATGACCAGGATGGACAACCCTCTCTTTGCTTTGCAGGGAATAAATACGCCCCACCAAAGGCATTGAGTTGAACCTGCTTGAACGCACACATGGAGGTGCATGCAGCATCTTGTAGGTCCATGCTGAAGTTCAAAGGCAACCAAGGACAGGGGTTGATAAGCCCATTGAATTTGACATTGAGCACATCAGTGGCAACACGAGCTATATTTGTTCCAGAGCATCAAAGACCAATTGCTATACCAAACCAAGCAACGAGTTGGCTGCGTAAGAACTGGGTGTGTGGCCAAAACGCATAGGGGCATAGGGCAGCAGCGCGCTCCGTCTAAGCTTGGCTATGATGTTACTAGTTTCCACTGAAGGTCGGGGTAGGAAGTAGTGAGGTAGTGCTGCAAAACCTTTCAAGGAGCATCATGAGCAGCATGTGCCAATCAATCCAGGTAGGTTTTTCAGGTGGATCATTTCTTTTCTACGATTTTTTCTTAACTTTTTGATCGAATTGGTGATTTCTCGAGCGTGAACAGCTGCAATGGCTTTGCTGAGAAATCCAGGCACCTGGCATGAGCGGTGCAAAGTTTACCTGGAACACGGTGCGGCTCCGAGAGGAGAGTCTGTCAATGATCAATGGGTATATAATCTTTGTTTCAATCGTAGCAACCCTTTGAGCTTGTTAGATCCAGGACAAGAAACCAACAAGTTTAACTGCCGTTTGTCATGCAACAGGAATGGTTTGTTGTGCTGCAGTCACGTAGCACTTCGGGCATTACTGTATATTGTTTGTATGTTGTCATTGGTTCAGGCACATTAGTTTTAACGATTCCCAATCTGTTCTGTTTCCCAGGGTTATGATTTTGTCTTTACCAGAGCAGATTGCGAAGGTCTGTGTTGCAGAGATTTCAGTAGACTTGAGTTGCTTCAGAGCTGGTGTGGCCAGCAGCAGTTCCCAATTTTGGTTTGCATATTGGGGATCCTATACGAGCTTGGCTTGACATTGCAGGTCACTTGCTTTTTGGAACAAGCACTTTGCATCCCCTGAGTTTGTCAGGTTCCTGCGGCTAATGCTGATTTGGAGCCCCAATGTGGTCTTTTTCCACTGCGGCTCTTCACCCCAAGGCCCATCACTTTTTTTGTTTTTTCTAGTGGACCTCTTTCTTCAGACTTGTCGTTTGTCTTTCAGGCAGGGCTTGCTTGTGGCCAGGCTTTTGGAAGGGAAACCACATGAGCGCCTACTTGAGGTCACTATCAAGTCGCCTGGCTTGTCTTTGTTGTAGGATGTGCATCGGGAGGTGGTGCATGTTGAGGACCTTAGGGTTGAGATTTGCAGGAGTTTCCACAGGAACAGGTACACGGAAGCGTTTGAGATTTCTGCGACCTTCAAGGTTGGAGGCTCAACAAGTGGCAGCAGAGTAAGTGGCATTGCAATTTACAGGCCAGAGGGTGGGCTTGAACGAAAGATGTGAAATCTATTGACATCTCATATCATTCGAATTCCACGACATCTACACCGTTTTGCCATTTGCCCAAGAAGATACCAGCCTACCAGTCAGGTACCACAGTTTTTGCATGGTCACCCGGTATCCAGGACTTCACAAGAGCCAGCAGCTCAAAAGACAAACCAACAACGCATCTCACACGCTCCAGAAACACTTGGTGGAAAGAAAGCCTTTGAAGCAGCTTTGTAAAGTACCATTATGGTTCATAATTTTGCAGATTCGTTCTGCATTTACTCCGCATGAGTTTCTTTAGTGAACTCTCATAAATAGTACTGTAAGTGCAAGTCTTTGGCTGAAGCTGAAGCGTGTTTTGGCCTTTTCCATACCTTCCTTGTAAGGTTCAACCCTTGAGTGGTGTGCATAAAGGAGCCAGTTTGTATTTGTTGCACAAAGTGCCAGGCGTTCTGCTGCGGCCCTGCAACTTTTTGGCTCCAAAGTTATTTGCAGCCATGATACTTGTAGGGAGATGTCTCTTCATATTTTCTGACATATTGAATCACATGTCATTGCAAGTTTGCTGTGCCTTCTGATCCTTGGGACCTCAGAATTCATTCATGTGCAGCCCAGGCTTCGCAGGGCAATGACAAACGCTGTCGTCAAGCTACCTACATAGCGTTGTGGCCGTTCGTTTGGCTAGCTGCAACATATGATGAAATAACCCTCCGAGGCTTGTCAGGGTCACTACCTCTGACTACAACTAGAGCACATCGAAATATACGAACAAATAGGACACAATATAAACTAACTACATATATATTAAAAAATATATATAAACTATATAACAATATAGTGTATATATATATATACAAGTGCGTATGGCTGGACCATTCGTCAAGTCATGGTCTCATTATATGGACAGCCTGCATGTCAACATTTGATTTCATTTGATTAATCGGACTTGGACAGCTTCAACAGAGGAAAAGATCTGCATAACAGCATTGCAACGGTTCTGACACGTTCCAGGATATGCAAGCCAATCTACGCTCATTCAGTTGCCATGATCAAAGCGAAGGTCAGGGTTGCCCACCCGAAGTGTTTCTGATTCGAAGGTCAACCATGCAATTCATACCTTAGAGCGTTTGGCCCGCAATTCAAAGCTGTCTGGGGACAATGCTGACATTCTAGAATTAGATAGTGAAACCGCTTGAAAAGGGCCTTACCGAAACATGACGAGTCGCTGAAGGGTTTTGCTTTGTGACTCGCAAGTTAAAGACTGACACATTGACTTCATTGTGCAATGTGGTCTTTGAACATGATGGTGGATCCTGTCCTCAAGTGAGGGACGTGAAGCTGCACTATCAGCCGATGATGATGAAGATAGATTGGAGGAGCTGACAGAGATTTGGCCACCTTGACCTCAAATATTTCAGTTTGTTGGCAGATTGTGGAGTCAGAAGTTGGCACTGACCAATGATGCAGTCTTCCCTTTGAGAGAACTGAATGGTGGCTTCCCTTGGAGCAATGGAGCATCTGTCTTTTCCATTGGCATATTGTTGCAAGGCATTTTACAGTGCATTTTGTTGGCTTATCACCTTCACTTCTTTCGAAATAGAGAAATACTGTGAGTCAGGACGATTTAGGCATCGGAGGACAATGGTCACTGGAAGAAAGGCCTGGGCCATGGAACAGCTGGCCCACAGAGAGCATGATTCACCCCAGGGAGTCAAGGTAAATAATCCCAAATTGTAGTTTTACACGTTTGCCCTTGACTGCCAAGGCCCTTTCCAGCATTGCTTGAGTGTTTTCCAGCAAGAACACGAGCAATAGACCTGGTACTTTATTGATTGACGGAGTATTTTCCTTTCCAGCAGCTTGCACTGGGCTTGTTTATTGAGATCATTTTATTCCCTTCGTTTGAAATTGCTGTCGTGAGGCAGCAAGTTGCTGCCCGTATTGAAGCCTCGGGGACGCCCTTGGGTCTCCCAGATGTGGCTTTCGATGCGCCATCCATGGTGCAGGTTGGACACAAGGTGTTTCTGCACCTTGTTCTTGACACTTCATGTTGAAAGACCTCCAGAAATGGAAAGAAAGTCTGATAGAGAGAATGGATGATAATTTGGAGAGTAGTTCACACAGCATATGGCATATGGTCAATGAAGAAGGCAGCTTGTATCCCTTGCGCTCCAGGATGCGTATGATGCATGCATCCAGAAAAGCGCTGGTATCGATTTCATGATGGATGCCATCCTACAAGCTGCAAGGCAGAAGCTGGAGGGATTCTATAAAAGCCATCAGGATCCAAGGAAATAGATGCCAAACCTGCAATTGAGTTCGGTACCTCAACACTTCAAAGGACCTGAATTCATTGGGTCAGGCGAATGGATGCTGAGAATTGGGAGCGTTTCCAGCAGATCCCCTTGCTTCATGTCCACCAGGATGATGCAGCGGCCGGAATGCAAAGAAACCCTAAGCCAGTCGATGATGGACTTGTCGAAATGTTCAAGTTCGGTCGAGGTCTGATTTGCCATTTCGAAAGAGTTCTTTGCCATGAGTCACCCAAATATGAGGTCATGTCAACGGATTTTGGTCATGTGTGATTTTGCCACTGATGGGTTTTCGGTCGATTTCTGTTTGTTGAAGGGTGTTTGGAATAAAGGAAAGAATAAGAAGCACATGCAGGATACATATGTGAAAAAGGGACAGCAAGGGGGTCCGTAACGTCCCCTTTGCATATTACAAGGGTCATTTCGTTCATTCTAGTTTTCCTCTTATATTCTTTTGCCGTCCTCTCCCGAGGCGGTCCACAGCAACCTGTTTGCCCAGACTGAGCCCAGTTGGCGTCCATTGCTTCAGCGGCCCAAGAAGCGGAGACAGAGCTGTGAATCTTGGAGCATGCAGATGCATGCAGTGTTCGCTTTCCTTCGGGGCCACAGGACCTCAAGAGAGTTTTGAATCGTTTTGGCTTTCTTCGTGGCTTGGACTTGCTTGATCCGACAATATTGCAGATGCAAAGAAACTTTCAGTGAAGCCTCAGCAATTTCCCAGACTTTGAACTTACTGCGACACGACAACTCATAGCCGAGGAATTTTTGCACATGGGGACTGCAGCCATGACTTCTGGTCTTGCAGACTTTTTGACTAAGCTTGGCTCGACTCTTACAGCATGCCGTGCAATGTAGAATCAAGAGTGTGCTAGAGTCTGCCACAAAAACGATTTGCGCTTCCAAGACAGAGTTTGTGCCCTTCTCTCAGGTTGGTCTGGTGTTTGTGTGGGGCCAGTTAAGCCTCCACCAGGCAATGAGGCCTGAGTCACTCATTTCCTTGTTTTGGACAAGAAGTGTCTTTTGCTGACGTGACATGTCTTGCCGGGAAGTCACGCCACAGCTTTGCAGGTGGGGTATGAAGTTCAAATGTGCAGCGCACAAGCAAAACACATACATACATATATGATCTATGCATCCTATGCTCTTTGGATTCGGTTTGCACTTGTGTGCTCCAAATCTACCACTAGTGCTTTGGTTGGATAGTTGCTGTGGCAGGACTTGCTGAAGCACGTGAATCTCGATCCGGCGGCAGAGAAGGAGTGTGTGGCTGTGATGATGAACATTTTTCTATTCTAGCAAGGGAGACGTTCCATTGCCATAATGTTCCAGATGTGGCAAGTATTGACTACACCAGTTGGAGGACCAGATGCAGATTGATGCTCTCTTGTCCGAAACTGGCGGACTGGTTCCCAGACCTCCGACATTTCCACTGGCCTATGTCAACGTCGTTTTCAACGTCAATGAGGCAAACAAATGTGGTTCGATGTCAGTACTTGTAGAGTGGGTGGGTGCCTTGAAAAGTGTGAGGGAGGATGGTGGGGACAACGAGAACTACTGTACTACCGTAGATGGACGAAATATTCAAACCCTTTCAACCACGTGGACCCCTTCTACCCAAAGCTCAATGTTAGAGGTCTTGCAAGAATGTTTCGGCGAATGGACGAAACAAATCAAACCCTGGAAACACAAATTCAATCAAGTTATGTTCAACATTGACCTTTGGGGGTCAGGGGTTGGCGACAGTTATTGGTACATGGGTTTGAATATTTGGTCCATCTACTGTCTAAAGGTGTGACGTTTGCAGATTTTTGGCTCGTAAGTATCAAGTCTAACATCTTCATCCGTAGTACTCTGTGTTTTAATCTTCTGTGCTCAACAACACTTTCACATCGACACGTTGCGAGCGAGGACAGCAGACGTCAGGAAAGCAAGCCAGATGAAGAGCAGTTCCAGCTACGGTTCTTACTGTTGCCATGTGCCGTGTCTGTTCCCAGTGCCTTTCCCAGTGCCTTTTCCAGTGCCTTTTCACGGCTTGTGTGCGCCTGCCAGTGATTTTGCCATGTGACTCACTTTTTT
>CAXAMN010010513.1:173685-183726 GCA_963970005.1 Durusdinium trenchii
ACCACGACCACGACCACGACCACGACCACGACCACGACCACGACCACCACGACGAGGACGACGACGACGACGACCACCACCCCCGCCACCACCACCACCACCACGACCACCACGACGACCACGACGGCCACGACGACCACGACGACCACGACGACCACGACGACCGCCACGACGACCACGACGACCGCCACGACGACCACGACGACGACGACCACCACGACCACGACCACCACCACCACCACCACGACCACCACCACGACCACCACCACCACCACCACCACCACCACCACCATGACCACGACCACCACCACGACCAGGACCACGACCAGGACCACGACCAGGACCACGACCACCACCACGACCACCACCACGACCACCACCACGACCACGACCACGACCACGACCACCACCACCACCACCACAACCACCACAACCACCACAACCACCACGACGACCACGACGACCACGACGACCACGACGACCACGACGACCACGACGACGACCACGACGACCACGACCACGACCACGACGTGCACGACCACGACCACGACCACCACGACGACGACTACTACTGCTTCTACTGATGGTTGGGCTGAGATAGATGGTAGTGGGTGGGATGCGACCAAGCAGGTTCCGACCCTACAGTTCCAAATGATACGCAGTGAAAAATGAAAGCTTTCAAACTAGCCACTGGTCTTGTGGTAGCCAATTGTCTGGCCCTTGGTCTCCGTGTTGATTTCTTCTCCAACAGTCTATCTTTGTATGGCTATGTGTAATTATGTCGTCAGTCAATAGTCAAAACAGTTCTAGATCATATCGAACCCAACCAATCACTAATATGGATGTTTTGTTCTATTTGGTTGTCATGAAGCAAGCTGAGCCAGACTTTTAGGCGCAATGTTGACTGTTGACCCGGCCAATACCCGTTAATTTGCACGGAAGTGTGGGCTTGCGTTGTTCTATTGGGCCGTGTTTGTATGCAGCAAATGATTTATGCGTTGTCCTCAAGTTATTGCAAGGACTTCAAACCCTTGCAAGCTAAACTGCAGCTTCTGAACAACTCCTTGTAGATGCGACATTTCTTCCTCCGCCCTCCTTCTCCTTCGCCTCCTCCTCCAGACCTCCACCGCAAGTGCAGGATGGCAGTGTTCTCTGCCGGACCTCAACCGCCAGCTCCGTGTGGCAGGGTTCCGGACCTCAACCGCGAGCTTCGGCCCCGCCGGACGTCAACCGTGAGTCAGAAGATATGCCAAATAGAACGCCAGAAAGAATGCCAGAAAGAATGTAAGAAGATATGCCGGCAATAATGCCAGAAAAGATGCCGAAGTAATGTTTCAATACCTGCCAGAAACTTTGTCAGATTGAAATGTCATGGTGGGGACCACTCGAAGTAAAGTAATTTCCGTGGTACTTGAAGCTTGGCGTGCTTTGTTGCACTGCATCAGGCTGCCAAAACTATTTCATTGCCCTGACCTGCAAAACATGTCAAACAACCTCACTTCACATTAATCAACCTCAGTTGACTGGAAATTGACCCCGGGATATTATTATCCAAGCAACTTGGATCGGAACCACTGTATCGCAAACTTAATGCACAGTTCAACCGCTGCAGAAACCACCTGGACGTGCGTGCAGTCACTGGAAAACAAAGATGCTTTGTCATTGAATCCATTTAACCTTGATGTCCTGACATCGGTTTCATTGATCTTAAAGTCTTGAAAATCGTTCCCTTTCTCGGGAGCTCCTCAATGGTTGGGTGAACCATGAAAACATTTTCCTTTCCCAGAACAATCAGAATACTTTGCTCTTAATGTTTATGTTTGGGCCATGAATGGCTAAACTACATGAATGCCTCTACTTGTTTCATCTCGAGTCGCTGAGAGGAAGCCAACTTGTTGGACCCAAATGATGACGACTATGAAGAACAGCTGGAAGCAAGGTGCGGGCACATTGGACAAGATCAAGACGTGTTTTGTTTGCGCTTTGGTTGGCTATTGTGACAAGACACTCTGAACAAGATTTCAACATTCGCTCACATTTTGGTTCTGTGATATGTTTCAAGATATGGCACGCCTTTAGTGTTGACGCCCTGGACCGTAGGCCCAATATGCGAACTCCTTTTGCACCCCTTGCCACCAAATGGAGTTGTTTCAATTAAGAGCTCTTGCTATACAAAGGATTGGACCTCTTTAGAAGGCACTCAGTATGTCTTCAAACAATTTGGCTTCGAGGCATTCGTATGTTTGGGCATCCACATGCCTGTTGCCTATTTTTGACCAAAGTCGGGACTGTTCTGAAAGTAAACCCGTGATTGGGCTGCAATGAGGAGGAAACAGTTTACTGTTGAGGTTTTCAGTCGGAGAAGCCGGCCACGATGGGCTGGTGGGGTACCGTGGGGCCGCTGTGTGGGCTTGGACAGGTCCTAATTGCAGGAGAAGGAGAATGGAATATTGATGGGTATATTATATATATAGATATTGAGTCGATATGGGTCGTTGGATTCATCCTTGTGACCCTTGTGGCCCTTGCGCTGGGTCTTTACTTGGGATACAGTATGACTGATACAGTAATGTGTACTGTTGATAAGATTTGGTCCAGCTGCTGTGCCCATGAGGCTGTTGCCGCTAGCCAGGCAGAGGAAAGAAGAGATGGAACAACAGCAGCAGAAAGAGAAGAGAACAAGTAAGGAGGGCGCTTCGGCAAGTCAGAGACACAAAATTACTATTGTGTTGTCAGCAGCCTGAGAAGTGGAACCATACATACAGGGCTAAGAGCCTATACAGCCTATACACAATGACTAATAAACAATGAGATTTGCTGATTGTGCAGAAGTTCACATTTTGAGTGTTAGTGCAGTCTGGTTAAGCTTTTGACGCAGTGCAGCTGGACAGCTTGCAACTTGCATCGGTACTTGCTTGTATTTTTCGATTCCGATGCAGGAACAGTCTCAGCAAGAAAATTCACCTCTACCCGCTATTCCTCCTGCCACAATTGCAGGCGCTTGCGTGTCTCTGAGAGCCGTCGATGACACGCAAAGCATTTCGGTGATCGCGCTGGAACTTTTTGTTCAGGAACAGAGATCCAGTTGGTTCCTATGAGACAACAAACATTAGCATGTAAATATAGAGGCAGCTGTTATTTTTCGGTGGACAACTGGTCAATATCGATTGTTTGGCTGTTCAAACTCAGGCCTTGGTGGCCTTGGGGAATGTGTCATTGCTGTTGCAGGCTACGGTGTGGTGGGCCTTACGCGGGGTCACCGTGTGCGGCGACGTTTGCAAGCCTTGAAGAACAGCTTGGCGATCACCTTAGGTCGGCTGGCGAAGGACGTTCTTGAAACCTGCAAGCGGAGTAAGAACATATCGTAATAAGGTATGAGTCCGGCATGAGCATCGATTTTTCAAAAGCTTGTAACCACTATAAAGGACAGGATTTGGTTACTTTCACATCTATAAGGACTTATGAATATATATATATATAGAATGTTTCTTGCGGAAGCCGAAGTTGGACAAGCTCAGCCCGCTTCTGTCTCCAGAAACATGGATTGATGCATTGGCGTGGGACGATTGACATCCATTGTCATGTGTCCTGCAAGAAAGGAGTCCTCAACACAGGATTGAAACAACTCCACCTTGCTTGTGACATACAATGATAGTGACCAGCATTGCAGGATGGGACGCTGGTGGTTCTATGGCCTGGCCTCCCTCTACACCCAGTGTTGTTCTTCATAGCAGGCCAGAACAAAGCGCCAAACTGATACACATGGCTGATCGGCAATTTCGAGCGGCCAGTTTAGCCAGCTTGGCCAGCTTCCCGTAGAGTCAGAGTCCTGTTCATTCGTTCCCAGTTTGACTCTGACAAATCAATGAAGAAAGCTCTTCAAGTCTCCTCCTTTTTCTTCTGAAGAACTCAGTGTGGATTAGTGCCAAAGAGTCCTTGATTGACAAAGTCTCGAATGTGTAACTAAGTGGGCCTGCATCAGTATTAATAAGACAATGCCCAAAATGAATTAGGTGGCATGAATCGCATGGTAAACTATGGATCTGGAGGTTCTCTTCGCCCGCTCTTTCAGCGTGTGCACGTCTTTAGCCCAGAAGGCCGGGATTCTGATAAGCAACTTGGCGCTTTGTTTTCGTGCTCTAGGCTGCCAGTTTTTCATTCTTGTCTTGGATAACACCCCCTGTGCAGTACAAAAAGACCTGGCAAAAGGCGACAATAGACATTGCCTGACACCTAAACAACGACCAAATAGCCGGAAATGCCGCTGCATCAACCGCTGCTTGGCTGGAGCAAGTAAAGAGGATCTGAAGTTGAGCACATTCTGATTTGAACGATATATAACAAATATAGTGTGGTAGATTATTCATACACAGCTTCTAATCGAAGAAACACAAGGTTTAAAGGATCTTAGTTTTCTCTCAATATCCAGTAACCGGGTTGGCTAAGTCTTGCAGAGGAATATCATTTGAACAGCTAGCTAGACTGCTCAAGCCTGACGAATGATTCTCCAATTTCAGAAAGAGCTGCCTGGAAAGAAGCTGCATAGCGCTTCGGTTGAGTCTGAACCAGGACGAGTCTGATATGATAACATTTACCGCATTCCACTAGGTGAAAACAAGCTCCAAATTGATATTGGCCGAGCAAAGCTGATTCAATGCAGCCCTTTGGGCCCTTTGTTGATGATTGATGAGTTCGATCAATGATCTCAGTGATGGCTCGCACCATTCGATCATAGCAAAGGCTTTTGAAGCAAAGCACAGCGAGGAAGCCCTACAAACAAGCACGTACAAGCTTCGTGCTGCCTTTTGTTTGTGCTGCTCTTGCACTTTCTAGCAGGGCATTGCTGTTCTAATTCTGACTACCCAACTCAATGACAGATGGGCATGGAGTGGGTGGATGAATGCATGGACGGACGGAGGGATCGATGAAGTTCTGACGTTGCCGTAGGCTCCAAGACCTTCGAAGTGTACATCCTCGCGGCTGGATACAAACGTGAGAAAGCTGACAGCAAAGTGCCTGGAATGGGTGGGCTAGATACCCGGCAGTGCATTTGCAACCATCGCAGATTTGTATGCATTGTTGTTGCTTTTTTTGTACTTTTTAAACAGCGCATGAGTTGCACTTGCTTGTCTTGTCTTTACAAGAGTCACTTCCCAAGCGGCACATGTTCAATCGACGTAAGGAGCTCAGAAGCTTTTTTTGAAGATACCTGGAGGCTGTGCAAGGAAAACATGATCTATGTTGCTTACAACACTCGTCCTCACAGACGATACTTTGGTTGAAGAGTTGATCAAAGATTACAAGTCCCTTTTGACCGCAGAAGAAACCCAGCACATCCCAGCACAGAGAAAGAGTTGGATATGGTTGAGGTGTGACGGATTGGATGATGTGCTGTTGTGGACCCTGGCACCTATGGCCGAAGATGAGGAGACCAACGTGGGTATCACAGGCCAGAGAGGTTAGAGCACCATAGTGGACAAGTAGAATGCAATATTTGCACCTCTTTGTGCACTTGCCTTGTAGACCGACAACACCTATGCTACAAGGAGTATTATTCTGCGTGGTAGCGGCTGAACAATTTTCCATGCAAACCACAGTAGAGATGTAGAGAAAAATTAGCATCGTGTCAGTCATACTCACCTGACTGCAGCCCTTTTGTGAATCAAGAAAAGATGCGTATGGTAGCGGAGCTAAGAAGGAGGTAACCCCTCTGGAGCTCTAAGTGAAAAGCCCCTAGGTCACTGGGATTTGGGGCCTTTGCAACCCAAACAGCTGGACTGGTGAACAGTTGTTGTAAGCAACACTCTGTACCCAGTACATTGTGTCAAGGAGACATTAGTACGAGGAGAAGATGGAGGAGATCAGGCACAGAGTACGCTGGCAACAACATCACAAGCTGAGGCAGTGAAGAAAGCAGATGAGGACAAGAAGCCATCAGCGCAAGGCCAACTGTATGAGTTGTCACTGATGCTCCTCCCGAAGATGAATGGGTTTGATCACTTGCTACGTGTCGAATATGGTTCCTCCAACAGTCTTTAGCAAGATGTCCTGGCTTTCCACAAGTGTGACATGTTGCTACACCTTTGCCTTTTCGGCCATTGCCTTTACCTTTTCCTTTCTTGCCTTTGCCCTTGGCATCTTTACCTTTGCCTTTCTGTTGGTCGTTTTTACCCTTCTTACCTTTTCCTTGGGCAGTTTGGACTCGATCAACATCCATTGGCATAGGCCCTTGATAGTCTGTACTGCTACTTGCCATCATGGAAGTAGCCCACTTCTGCTGAGATCTATCCCATTGCAACACTTACTCCCTCAAAGTTGAGTATTGACTATTGTCGCCAATTGTCAAGTTCAAGTATGGATTGAGTTGTCCACCTACACATCTCGAAAGAATGGCAGATTTCAACTCTTCAAAAATTTGTAGTTCCTGACTTGGCTGTCTCATCAAATACTTCTTCAAGCTTCAAGAGTTGAGGTTGCAATGCCCTGTTCATTGAAAATGCTGGCCATGTAGTGGCTGCCCCCAAGAGTGGCAAGCCTCTCGCCTTTGAAGTTGGTTTCAATCTTTATTCAAACTCCTGCAGGCATCAAATCCATTGGAGTCTTCCACAGCTTTCACCAATTGCGGTGCCCTTCCTCTCATCAATGAAGCTAACAATCCATAGAGCTTGATGCGCCTGGTCTTCTCTGCCTCAGTTGCCAAGTCCATGTCAAATTTGTCATTTGGCTTCTCATGAATTTCCTTCAGGTCCTTCATGTAGCCTTCATCAACTGCACTCAAAAACTTCTCAAAGACCCATGACCACTCTCTGAATGCCTTGATCTCTTCTTGAGAGAGAGGCAAGAATTGAATGGAAGAGAATGGACTGTGGTGGCAAAGTGAGCTGAAAGAAACATTTTAGGGTCTCACATCGCCAAGAAGGAGTGCGAACCATTTTCCATGTAAGCCACAGTAGAGATGTACAGAATAACCAGCATTAACCAGCATCATGTCAGTCATTCTCACCTGACTGCAGCCCTTTTGTGAATCAAGAAAAGGTGCATTATATTGCGCGCACGCATGTATATATATATATTTACATTATAGAGGGGGTCGTTTTTGATACACTGCCCTTGGTCCTGGGTGGGGTGGAGTGGGTTGGGGGTGTGGAAGTGGGGGTATTGACGTGCTTGCAGCGATGTAAGGATGCAGTTATACGTAACTTGCTGTGCTTTCCTTTGTGTATTACAACATACTACAATGTACTTCTTTCAATTACGCTTACTTCTATGCAACGTCCAAATCTACTGTAAATACAAAAAACAGTTCAGGCAATGACCTTCAAACCGAAGGATGAACACTTTCCCGCAGGTTTTTTAAATTAAAGAAAATTGCGTGTTGAATTGCAATGTCTTGTGAGCTTACAGTAGGAACAATTATCGTGGAAAAACTCTTGGCTGACTTTCGGACGACTGCAGATCATTTGTCATCAGACCTTCAAGAGCACTTTTGGAGCTTTTTTCTCCCACTCCTAACAAAAATGAGCGCTTCGCTATTGCGATGCGCTGGACACAGGCATCTTCCTTGGGAAAATGGAAAATTGGAAACTTGTTGCGCCGGCGAGACACTTCTGAAACTTATTTTCTGTAAATACCAACAAAAAATCCACGGACAAGAGAACGATCACAAAACACGAGAGCACGGTTGCAGGGCGAGGTATCAGACGCGTCCTTTTTTGTTGCTAGACTTAGAAGCTCCATGATACAGGAGAACCGGGGAAATGTTTGCTGGGCAGGTTGCTCTGCGTAGAAGGCGTTGGCCAAGTCCCTTTGCGTTGTTTGTTTTTTTGGCCATTCTTGAATGATCCTTTAACAATAGGCTCACTCAAAGGTGAGTAGGATGTCAAACGATCGGATCTTCTGTTTAGGATCGTTTAGCATTGCACTGATTCAATGCATTCTGTTTCTATTTAGCGCTCAAGACTTTGAGAGGCAAAGGTTTGATCTTGGGCTACACGCAACTCTGGAAGACCTGGGGAACAAAGCTGACATCTTTGGCTTTGGACCTTGGCATGCTGCTGGGCCAGGACCTTGTGCGGGGTTGATCTGGAAAGGGCTCTGAGAATGCATAGACAGTAGGCAGAAGTAGATCCAAGTTTCTGTGCTATTTTTTTCTGGTTCACCGGCATGTACACGCGCTTGCGCTCGTCAAAGACCAAGACTGAGAAGAGTTGCAGTTTTCTTGCCAAGCTGGCTTCATTCCTCCCATGTTATTGAATTGCTCCTGCTCTGGTAGACAGCGCAACTGGGACGACTTTAACTTGCTGGTTCACAACAAGGATGCCTTGGCCTTGCTTGTTTCTTCCCTGAAGTCCGGAGTTCTATTCAAGACACTTCGCGTCGACAGCCGCCCACACAGCGCACGAACAGTCGAAGTTAGTGAAATGGAAGTAGCCATCTAGGCGCCAGGTTGGGGACAAGTGCAGCCATCTAGGCGCCAGGTTGGCTGTCTTACAGCTGCATCTTGGGGCCAACTTCGTCTACCTTGGGGCCCATAATGGTGATATAACTTCGGCCTTGCCAAAAGCCATCCAAAAATACACCTCCAAAACGCTCTCCCCAGTGGCCCTGCAGCCGAGCAAGAATCAACGCAGCAACCACACCAAAACACAACAACTCCTCCAAAACGCTCTCCCCAGTGGCCCTGCAAGCAGGACGTAACGAAAGATCATCCAAAAAGGTACTTCCAAAACGCTCTCCCCAGTGGTGTTGCAGCTCAACCATAGCCACGCATGCGCGAAAAAAAGGTGCCAGGTTGGCTGTCTTACGGCTGCGTTGGAGCCATCTTGGGGTCAACTTTGTCTACCTTGGAGCCCGCAATGGATGGTGATACAACTTCGGCATTGCCAAAAGCCATCCAAAAATACACCTCCAAAACGCTCTCCCCAGTGGCCCTGCGAGAACGACGTAACGAAAGATCATCCAAAAATGTACATCCAAAACGCTCTCCCCAGTAGCGCTGCAGCCCGACCATAGCCGCGCACGCGCGAAAAAATAGCCCCCCTAGCAATGGCACGACCTGTACCGACAAGCGGTGTGGGCGGATTTCCTCCTCATAGAGTCCAGCCGTCCAAAATCTGTTGGACTTGAGCTACCTTGAGCGGACCTGCGCGCCAGAGGCTGCCATCTCCGCAGTCCCGTCGTGAGAAATGAAGGTATGAAGAACCTCAGTCCCCACAATGGACATCGCGCATTGATAGAACCACTGGAAAAGCTGAGAACAAACCACGCAACAATACCCTTCCCGAGCTTTGGTACCAAGCTTGGATGGTCCAAACTCTTGAGGCTGTCATGAAACTGAATGTGGCCCGCTGTGGCTCCAAGGAAAACAAGCAAGTCCGCTTCAGAGGAAGTCAGAAGGTGCCTCGAGAAAGTCACCCAACCAATATATTTCTATCGGCGGCTTGATCTTGATTTGGAAAACCGTTCGTCCTTGGACAAAGTCTCCGCCATTCTGCTGCGGACAAAAAGGTATGTATTCCGCTCGATTGGCAATGTACCGCTTCCAGGATGATGGTATGGCAAGTCCAACTTCAGGCCAAGTGCTTAGCCTTGTGGAATGACCAGTAAAGCTGCTTTCCAGCAAGGAGATTTCAGCTCCTGAGTTTGTTGCCTGACATATGTTTCACAAGGTCATTTTCTCTAAGTCATAAACCTTCCGCCACCTCGTCTTGATGAGGATCCCTGGCTTTTTACGTTGGATGTTTGAAAAGAACATAGTTCTTCATTGGGGTAGGTAGTGCCGTGCCCGTTAAGGCAAGAAGTCGACCAGAACAAAAGCAGCTCGAGCCAAGGCAGGAATGTTTCCACAACAATAATTAATTATCCTCTCACGTTTACAAATCTCACTTGTTTTCTGATTTTGACATCATTTCTTACCCATTCGTCGTCCCTCGCAAGTGTCCTAGTCTTGCAGGGGACGTCAACACCATACGGACTGCAGCTGGGGCACGTTCCTCTCACTCACTCACTCACTCACTCACTCACTCACTCACTCACTCACTC
>CAXAMN010010513.1:203393-220441 GCA_963970005.1 Durusdinium trenchii
TGGGAAAAAGCAAATTCGAAGTCTGAACCATTTTGCTTTTTCCCGGGCGGGGAAAAAGCAAATTGGAAGTCTGAACCATTTTGCTTTTTCCCGGCCCGGGAAAAAGCAAATTCGAAGTCTGAACCATTTTGCTTTTTCCCGGCCCGGGAAAAAGCAAATTGGAAGTCTGAGCAAACTGGCCTGACTGAGCCCTCTCTTGTTCATGGAGGGTTGCGCCCAGCCAAAAACACACCAACATGAAAATGTCTTGGTTCGCTGGCTTCCTGTTCCTCAGCAATCAATGTGTCAGTGATCAGAGGACACAAGACGCGCCAGGGCAACTATCCTTGAAAGCCTCTAGCCCAAACGAGAAACCATTTTCGCCGACAGTGGTAAAACCCCACGCGCGAAAGCTTGCGAAAGCTTCGCGAAGGTCCTGCGAAAGGCCTGGAACAAATGAAAGGACTTTTGAACAACCCCCATGTAGTGTTTCTTGGCCATCAACTCCACATTCTCGCGCAACGCTGCCTTCTGATATTTTATCATATGAGATCCATCGAGGTGGAAATTTGGGGGTCCATTAAAGAAGGTTCTGTGAAGCAATTTGGATGGACGGTGTGAGCCTAACTTGCAGTTTGATTTTCAAGGGAGTGTGCCAGGAGCCAAATCGTGGCTTATATCTCCCGCTCCCCACGCGGGTGGAAATCGCTGACCAGGCAGAGGAGATGCCCCTGGAAGCTGAGGACTGTTGAGAAGTTCTGAACGTCGTTTTGAGGTGTCAATCCAAGGGAGTCCATCAGTCTGGGTTTCTTGACCAAGTCACATCATCGCATGAGGTATTGCCCACAGTGTTTCTGGATAGGGAACTCTTATTTAGGCATACGTATATAGGCTATTGGGAGACTCGCAAGAATTTGAAGGTCAGAATGTCTCCTTTGGATCTCCGCTGCCGCAAATAAGAAGATGTACCGTACCGATCGGTACTGGATGAATCAACAAATTGTGCGATTTAGAGGGGCTTTACCTTCTTTGTCTCGTTTGTTGAAGGTTACATAATTTAATAATTATCAGTACTTTATTTCACATTGGCACTCACAACATCCAAAGTAATTGAGCCGTTCAAGAAGCAGCAAGGCCTGGCCTGAACCGTTGTGCTTTTGATAACGTATAAGAAAGAAGCGCGCAATTCTTGCCAATCATCGATCCCTTTAGAATACCGGGTGTAGTGGCTCTTCCGACGCTGTATCCTACTTGAGGACTCACAGCCGAGCATGCCAGTGAGCATTGAAGACTGCCGCGCCAGGGTCAAAGTCATGCTTGAGATACTTGGTATGCAAAAACTTAGTCGGTGTTGTTAAGGTTCCCTGAATCTAGGAACCACATGAATAGAAGCGTGAGTGATCCTGCGTCCAGCAGCTAGTATTTTACCTCTTGCTACTTAATAAGCTTACAGCTTACCTATAGCGGCCTACCCCCACCCTCAAAAAGAAGGAAAAGAAGCAAGACGAGCACACACTCGGGATATATAATTCGTACGGAGATGACAGCCACTTGCCACACGCCGACCTAGGTATCCATAACCCTGATAAACTCATGTAAGGGATTTGAACATCTTGGACACCATCGCTAGTCATTAGGAGGCCAAAAGGTCAAAATCCCAAAGGCAGCGAAACGACGACAGGACGAAACGACGACGATCGCTCACATCCGCAGAATGCATTAGCCCTTTATGGAAGATTGGAGTAAGAACTTAGACAACAGTTCCATAAAGCAGGTGCATCGATTTGGCGTCCCAAATCAATTTCACAGATGCGACACTGGCGTCTTCGTTGGTCGAGTGTGCACCCCTGGCGACTCCAAGGGTTTCACACAAACGCCGCCCGTGGAGGGGGGCCAAAATCTAAAGCTAGGGTCCAGACTAAGGTGTGCGCGCGGAAAGGACAAACAGATGAAGACATGAGAGGAAGACAAGGCAGGACAGTGTATGTGGCTGTGGTGAAAAGGAACCAAGGGACCAGGAACCTTCAGTTGAGCCATACCTACCACAACCTGGGCGACCTCAGACCTGGTTTCGTGTATGGGTGCACGTGTGCACTAAGGTTCGGACCAGTGTGTGCGCAAAAGGGAAAAAGGATGAGATGACGAAACATGAAGCCAGGAAAGACATGAAAAGAAAGAGGACAAAGAACGTGTGTGTGTGGGGAAAGAAAGGATGAAAGGGGGAAGCAAATGAAGGGCCGGAAATGCGAAGCCGCACTTCGTTGGAATGAACCTAGGTGGAAGTAGCCTGGTTTGTGTGCATACAGTGTGTGCACCAAAGGCTCTGACAGATTGGGTCTTCAGAGAACTACGGCCGCTGTGGCCTACTCCTGGCATTCAGCCTATGGGCCATTCAACCTGCTCAAGAAACAAAGTGATTGCTTTGCCCAAGCAAGGGGAAAAAGAACCCTTGCTTAGCAAGGCCACGGAGGGCACTCGTTCGGGCGAGACACACTCTGGCGAAGTTGTTCGGAAATGACAGCCACTGCGACCTAGATAACCACAATCCTGAGAAACTCATGTAAGGAGCTTGAACATCTTTGACACCATCGCTAGTCATTAGGAGGCCAAAAGGTCAAAATCCCAAAGGCAGCGAAACAACGGGAGGACGAAATCACGACGATCGCCCACATCCACAGAATGCATTAGCCCTTTATGGAAGATTGGAGTAAGAGCTTGGGCAACAGTTCCATAAAGCAGGCGCGTCGATTTGGCGTCCCAAATCGAACTCACAGGTGCGACTGTCCAGTGTGCATCCCTGGCACGCCCTGCTAGTGAAATCGAAAGCTTCCCTGTCATTCCAAGGTTTCACACACTCGGTCGAGATAATGCGTACTGACACGACTTGCGGTTTGCCGCGCGCCAGCCTAAGTGAACGCCTAAGGAACCAGGACATGTAGAAGTAAGGTGGTCGGAACATCATCGAAACTTAAAGGCCTCCAACTCCAATGAAAACGACGCATGCGTGACTGCCGAGAGTATGACCGCTGCAATGGCCAAAGTCTTGTTCTAGTTATGAACGCGGCCACGGAGGAAGTGAAAGTCACAACACTGCAGGTGCGCAGTTGGACGTTTCCAACTGTATCACAGGTAACTGATGAGCGTCTTTGTTAGCGCCGGTCTCATCACCGCCCCCCCGCAGCCCCTGCTATGCGAGTCGAAATTAAAAACAAAATCAACCGATTCCCTACGCATGATTCCAATGGTTCCGCGCACACACACACGCCCCCCGAGGGGGGGCCCAAAAGCTAAGGGGCAGACCAATGTGCGTGTGTGCACGCAGAAAGGGCAAAAAGGCGAAGGCGTGAGAAGGAGACAAGGCAAGACAAGACAAGACAAGACAAGGCAAGTGTGTGCGTAACCCTTGGAATCACAGGGATCCTTTAGGATTGTTCTTGAAGGTTGTTCCAGTTATACAGGGGGCAGCAGGGAGTCCACAGTTCTGCTGCCAACGAAGACACCTTTGGATATTCCCTCATGCAGATTGGGACGCCAATCTGTGCACCTGCTTTTTGAGAACCTAAGCGCGGCCAAAGCTGTCCAATGCGTTGTTTCTGCATTTAGTATCTCTGCGGTAAAGGGCTAATTTCGTGAGCTTGGGACCCGAACTTGAACTTGCTTTTAGAGGCTTTGGAGGATTCGTGGAATTACCGTTTTTAATTTACCTGGCTTCGTAGGTTTTTCACTTAGGCTGGCGTGTGGCAAACCGCAACCAAATCAGTACGCATTTCAATAAGTGTGTCTCTCCTCGTGCGAGCCCAGGGTGACCCCGCAGAGTGGCCCCTGTGGACCCGTCGAACGGGGGTTTGTCGAACGTATCTCCTGCCCGGATACAGAGCAGCTCGCAGCGAGCGTAGGAGGCTTATGCCAAAGTTATTTGCCAAGACTTGCTGAATTATTGAAGTTGAGTAGGCTCAATGCCAGAACGTGACTGCAGCGGTCCAAGCAGGCTTAACGCCGCGAGGTGGTCGCAGCGACCCAAGCTTGTTCAAGGTTCAGTGGAACCTGTCGCCCTCTCAGGCGCACACGCGCAGCGTATACACTTAAATGAGGCGTTGTTGTCTAGGTTTTTCTAATGAGGTCTGGCGTGCCCCCTCCATTTGGTTCCCTTTTCACACACCTTTGTTTTCCTCTTTCCGGCGCCAACAAGACGCTTGCGTTGGTCTGTGATATCAACTCAGGACGCCGAGTAGACGTACCTTTGAACTTGGGCCGATCTTGGGCCTAGGTTGGCCCATCTTGGGGCTATGTTGACCCATCTTGGACCTATGTTGGGTCATCTTGTGGACCTGTTGGGCCATTTTGGGGTACATTTTGCGCCAATTATGCAACCCCGCGTGGCGCACGTAACTTGCGCAACCCTCGTAAAACACCACAGTTTTGGCGCTTCCCCGCCGCAAAAACTTTTGATCTTGCACGCGCACAAACTCTGGTAAAACATAGTGTTTTTGAACGCCTCGCGCAGAAAATGCTGTAAAACACAGGGGCGCAGGTGGGTCGGTGGTGGGTCGGCGGCAGGGGCGCAATCCCCTCTCTCCTACGGAGGGAGAGAACCCTTTGGGAGAACACGGCCAGTGCCGGGCGCAAGTCTGGAGAGGAAGGCGGGGACGGTGGCGCCAATGGTGGGTTTGGTGGGTGTGGCAGCGGTGTTTGTGGTGGTGGTGGTGGTGGTGGTGGTTGTGGTTGTTTGTTGTTGTTGTTGTGGTGGTGGTGGTGTTTGTTGTTTTTGTTGTTGTTGTTGTGGTTGTGGTTGTTGTTGTTGTTGTTGTTGTGGTTGTGGTTGTGTGGTTGTGGTTGTGTGGTTGTGTGGTTGTGTGGTTGGGTGGTTGCGTGGCTGCGTGGTTGTGGTTGTGGTTGTGGTTGTGTGGTTGCTGCTGCTGCTGCTGCTGTTGTTGTTGTTGTTGTTGTTGTTTTTGTTGTTGTTGTTGTTGTTGGTGTTGGTGTTGGTGTTGTCGTTTTTGTTGCTGTTGCTGCTGCTGCTGCTGCTGCTGTTGCTGTTGCTGTTGCTGTTGCTGTCGTTGTCGTTGTGGTTGTGGTTGTTGTTGTTGTTGTTGTTGTTGTTTGTTGTGGTGGCGGTGGCGGTGGTTCTGGTTGTGGTTGGGGTATTGGAGCCAGGTCGAATCCATCTTTGGGCTATGTGTGGCGGTCTTGGGGCGATGTTGAGACAATTTTGGTGATATGTTGTGCCATCTAGGAATCTAGGACCTATGTTGGCCCAGCTTGGGCCATGTTGGCCGAGCTAAGGCCTATGTTGGGCCATTTTGGGCCCCGGTTGAGCCTGTCTTGGGCCTATGTTGGCCTATCTTGGACCCATGTTGAGCCGGTCTTGGGCCTATGTTGGCCCATCTTGGGGCTATGTTGGCCGATCCCGGGGCTTTTTGGGGTATTTTGCGCCATTTATGTTGACATACTCTTAAGATGCGACATTTTCCGTTCCGGACCCTCTACGAGACCAAAACCGCGTAAAAGCAGAGGTTTCTTTAACATCGCCAATATGAAATCCATGGCGGCCGAAGGGGCAAAAACCCTAAAACACAGCGCTTTTGAACATCACGCGCGCAAAGCACTGGGGCGCAAGTGGGTCGGCGGCAGGGCGGAAGCCCCTTTCTGACCCTTCAGGAGAACACAGCCAGTGCCAGGCTCAATGACAGGCCCCTGGCCAGATTTTTTGGGCCGCACCATAGCAGGGACGCCCTGCAGCAGCGCCAGCAAAGCCGATAGCGGCACCAAAGCGCATGCGGCCACACATTTGGCAGCGGCGTCATGCAGCACCACCAGCACCGAAGGTCTAGCGCACACAGCCGCATCTAGCAGCAGCACCCTGCAGCGGCACCGGCGCCCAGGCTCCAAAGCGCACACGGGCACCTCTTCCTACTTGAAGTGTAAGAGCGCCAATAGCTCGCGCTACCTAGGGAAAAGCGGGAAACTATTTTCAATCCTTCTGTCCAATGTTCATTTTGAGGAGGCAATGGCGCAAGCAAATATGTTTGCGCTCACATCATTGTTCTTGCTCGCAAGAGCTTAATCTTCGGAGCGGTGCACGGCTGCCTTGTCAGCTTCCTTTGTTCAAACTATCACTGGATATCATTCTTGAAACTTGCTCTGAGGAACCCTGCTAGCGGTCGCGGGGCAGCCTTTATTCAATACACGATGTTTATTGTGATCATGGCTGCAGCTCCTTGATTGTGATGAAGCGTGGACACACAAGCAGAAACAAACTACTGTAGCTAGTCAGACATGTTCTTTCAGGTTGTGCCCCGTGCCCCATGCATTTTTTGTAAACAAGTTCGCTCTGTGTGACACTGAATTTGAAGAAGTAATTACTGTATCCCATTCCGTGTTACCGACTTGAGTGGATGACCATATGCATTTGGATTGGTGGCAATTTCAAAGGTGGAAACTTGCAGGTGACCTGCGCCATTTGCGAGACGATACCCGATATGGAACACGAGCTGATCTTTCATTTGATGGAGCCAGTTTTCACTGCTGTGTTCACTTGCGAAATCTCTATGCGCTGGTGGATCTCGGACAGCGTCTCAGCTCCTATATCTCCGCATTTAGTAATCTCAGAACTCAAAAATACCGCGGGCAACAATGAGCAAACCACGGATGATTTTCTGGAATTCCTGCAGCGTTTTCTGATCATGACACCATTTTGATTGGAATGATGTGGCAGGGTTCAGAACTATCATGTTTTCCTTCTAAGCCGCCTGGCAATTTTTACGTTAGTGTGAATTTCAACATGAAATGATGGGCACCCATTTTCTGACACCAAGTGATGTAGTAGAACGACCCCCAATTCTGGTGAGTGCGTCATTAATTATGTTTTAGGAACCTTTTGAGCTACACTTTGGCCAAATGTTCAAGGTTCAAGGTCTTTGGCTTTCTGCTAGGATTTTTCGGGTTTCGTGACTTGCAGCCAACAAAAGGCACTGCCGGCATTTTTTTACAGATATATATTTATTTTTGAGGACTTTGAAGAGTTTAAAGCAAGAGAAAACTTGACTAAGGAAAGTAGCCCAAACAAAATTTTGTCTACCAAGTGTTTGAATGAACCAAGTGCTTCTTCTGCTTCTTTTGCGTTCTTTTGGCTTATGAAGGACCCTTTGCACTGTGTGGCAACTTCCGGAGTAACTCTTTATGGAAGTCTTGAATTTGGACAAAAGGACCACGTGTTTGAACATAATTGAATGGTAGAACTACAAGGAAGAGAGAAGAACAATTGGAAGGTAAGAACCCTTACATTTCTTTTTGTTTTCCTATAAACCTTTGACCCATGTCCAAGAACCGAAGAAGGCAAAAAACATCGGAAGGCTGAGTGTTGAGGCAACTGGGATTTCTTTTCCAGTCCCTTCAGCATCATTGATTTGCTGGCACCTTGGCTGAGTAGCTGGTGCTGTGGGAAGAGGAGTGTGAGATGTGAATAGAATCCTCGTTAGTCTTAGTCCCGGATAGTTGGCAGCAGCTGGCAGCAAGGCGTATCAGCCCGGCATATTGATTTGGGGAGAACTTGAGCATGGGGAGGGGAAGAGATTGGGGTTCATTGGGGTTCTGGAACGTGCTTTTAACTTGGCACTGCTCAAAGGCAACCTTGCCGGGATACATTGACATCGTGCTGCCCTTGCTGCTGTCTAATGCAGATTCCAAAATGGCCCAGGCATGGGGCTTAGGACGAGTGAAAGCCAAGGTTGACTGCAATGACGATAATGTTGTCCATCTTTCACACGTAACCATGACTTCCATGACATCTTCTTCAGGCAGAGAAGCACAAGCGTATCATCAGCATGAATTCTTTGCGAGCGATTCGATTGGCAGATTTGATGCGCATTGTCCGGCTGCTCCGCGTGCTGCGCGTGGCCAACACGATGCGTCAATGGGAGATGATTAATGCGGCCCTGATTTGCAATTGGCAATTTTTCCTCAGGCCGCTATTAGCTTGGAGGCCATCGCTTTAAGTTAAGCTCCTAAACATCTAGGAACCACATGCATAGCGTGAGCTATCCTGCGTCCAGTAGCTAGTAGCTACTTAAGCTACTAGCAACCTCTCTTCTACTAGCTACCTCTTCTACTAGCGGCCAATCCCCCGAAAAAAAGGCACCCATATTCTGCGTTCTGTCATGTCTCTACCTTGGATGAGAAGAGCCGATAAAGCTTAGCTTGCTTTACACGGCGATCAAACCATGGGGGCCTTCTGCCTCAGTGCTTTGGAAAGTGTTGACTCTGTGATTCTTCCATTGAAAGTATTGCCATTGACTTCGTGAGTCTTTTCATTTATATAGCTCTTTTCATCTACAGCCACTGCTACTGTCCAGGTGGTCTTGCGGTCCATCTACGGGTCTTTGCAGGGCATTTTGGTCTTAATCTCGTTCACCACGGTAGGCGAATGTGCGGTGTGGGCTTGGAATTGCTCAGCAATTGACAACCAACATTGAATGGCAAGACTGTCTTGTCTCCCTCTGGTTGAGGTTAGGCTGTCCTACAAATGTACTTGACTTGAAGAGAGCTTCACATGACAAGTCATATATCAAGATCTGCCATGTTTCTTTATTTGGCAATCACTTTTTCGGATGCAAAGTCGAGAGAGAAAAGAAGCTGCTGCAGGGACCATCCTCTCAAGCACTGTGGCTTATATCTTCGAGATGGGAGACGAGACCAAATTTACATCTATTCCTGCATCCCAGCTGCAGGTCGTCCCTGGTCGTCCCCCGGAGACTGTCCCGTGATACAAGGCATTCCTGTCATTGCGCAAACTTTTGCTCTATCCCAAACACGCCATTAGGATGCATAGGCTTGTTCGCACATTGTTCTCGCAAACTGTTGTGTCCGCAGAGACAAGGACCGATCTCAAGAGCTGTATCTCTTGAAACATATATATATTTATTTGAACAAGATCTCGGGAATTTGAAAGCTGGGAGAATCGCATCCTAAGGCCTCAATGTGGTGGGCGGCCTCCACCATCACGGCAGTGGGCTATGGCGATTTGGTGCCACAGTCAGCAAGCCGTAGGTGGTGTTTTCTAGCAAAGGCGTATAGAATTAGAGGTAAGAGGTTGCAATTCCTTGTTCCTGCGAAATGTGCCTAGCAACTTGACATGACAAATGTTGAGGAAAACCATCCATGTGAACGTTCTTGCTTTCAGGCATGTACACGACTTGTGTATGCACTGGCCGAAAAGGCCTTGAGCTGTTCTGGCGCGAGAAACCGAAGCTTTGCAGCCGACGATCCGTTCGACCCCTGTTCGTTCGAGTTCATACGCCCATAGCTTCCATAGTGGTACCGCGGAGCTGGCTACGTTCCTGGTGCCTTTCCTGAGCCTCGCTGAAGGCTGCTGCGCTACTCCCCGGTCGAGCTCTTCGGCTGTCTACTGCACCGCCGAGTCAGGGACAGAGACGCTTGACCTCTTCGGTGGCAAGTTTGCTTGCTTTGCACCGGGCCCGCCGAGGTCCGACTTGCCTTGGATCCGCCGTGATCCAAAGCCTTTGAACACCCCTGGACCTGTGCGGTCTGAGTTGACCTGAGGCCAACTTCGTGAACATCACCTACGACGTGCTGAACGAGCTCTTTTGCATGTTTGCATGAGAAGCGATGGGCCATGATGACAAAGGTCATGGCTATGCTGGCGGCTGGAGCGAGTCTGGTTTTGATGCATCCATTCCAATATGGGATGGAAGAGCGGATTCCTTGAGGGATTTCCGCCGCACGGTGACCTGGTGGCTATCCTCCATAGATTTGTCCAAGACAAAAGGTTTCAACTTGGCTGCCAGGTTCGCGATGAAGCAACGAGGTTCTGCCCGACTTCGTGCCTTGGAGTTCACCCCTGATGAGCTGGCCTATGTCCCCCAGGAGTCCATCGAAGATCCGGATAATCCGGATGGCGACCGCCTGGTGCTGAAGGAGGCTGACTATGCCATCGGCATCTGGAAGCTCATAGATGCTTGGGAAAGCATGGTCGGCAAGACCCTGAATGACAAGAAGGGCGAATTGCGTGAGCGCTTTTACATGTCCTTCAAACGTGGCCCTTCTGAAGCAGTTGTTTCATTTGCTTTGCGCTACCGCACCTTGGTGGCCGAGATGCGCTCGGAGGGCATCCAGCTGGATGATGCTGAAGCTGCTTGGTTTTTTAAGCAAAAGCTTTGTTTGACTGAAGTGCAAAAGCAACTCTTGGAAACCACCCTGGCCAGCACTTCAGAGACCTATGCAGAATGTGAACGTGAAGCTGTGCGCCTGTTCAAAAGGCTTCACATGAGTGCTGTTGGAACTACACCTTCCTCACTAGCGCCTTGGAAGCGCCCTCAACCTCGCCCTGGTTCAGGCAAGGGCAACTCATGGAGGAGGCCTGCATCAACGAGCTCTTCCGCTAGTGGCTCGACTGGCGCAAGTGGTTGTTCAAAAGGCTCAACTCGAATGAGCCTTGGTGCATCAGCAGTGAACGCCACTGAAACTGATGGCTATGAGATTGACGAGCAGGAGACCGACCTGTATGAGGCCTATGAGGGTGACGCTGGCGGATGGGAAGATGATGGTCGACCTGATGCCGACCCTCTCCAAGTGCTCCAAGAAGAAGTAGAAGTTTTGGCGGCTGAACTTGAAGCCGCTGCTCAGGAAGGCGTTGACGCCAATGAGTTGGAGCAGCTTGAGGAACAGCTTGATGGAGCTGTTGAAGCCCTGGTGACCCTTCGTGAAGCTCGTTCTCAAATTGCGAGCATGCGGAAAGATAGAGGTTTCAAAGGACCTGGATCCACGACACCTTCACCTACAGGTCCGAAGAAGCCCAAAGCAGGTACGTGCCATGCCTGCGGACAAGAAGGTCACTGGAAGGGCGATGCTGAATGTCCTGCAAGTGGCAAGGGCAAGAGTGGAAAGAAAGGAGGACGCTTGGCCTCTTCGCTGAAGCAATTTGGTGGCAAACGACCACAAGAGTCCCATGTGGCAGAGGCCAAGAGCTCCAATGCCGCTGCCGAAGTGCATGTTGTTGATCTTTTGCCCCCGATCAAGGAGGTTGTCTTTGACCCGGATCCCGAGATCCATGAGGTCGCTGTGAATGAATGCCTCGGTCTGTCAGAGGCCTTGTTGTCAATGCACAGCTCAACCCCGTCGCTGGCAGAAGATAAAGTTTTGCAAGCTGCATTGGACAGTGCATGCAACCGCTCATGCGCTGGAGCTGAATGGATCAGACTGACTGAGGAGGCCCTCCACAAAGCACCTATGTCCGTACAAGACAAGATCCAAAGAGTTCCAGAACATGAACGGTTCAGGTTTGGGAATGGGGGAGTTTTGACGAGCAAGGAGCGCATTCGTTTGCCCTTCGTCATTGGCAACAAAATGGTTTTGATGTGGATCTCAATTGTCCCCTGCGATTCCCTTGGCCTCCTGTTGGGAAAGGACGTTTTGGATGCTCTTGGGGCCCTTATGGACTTCATGAACAATAAGGTTCAGTTTCAACTCCTGGCCCCTGGTCACTGGATTCACCTTCGGAAGTTGCGAGCTGGTCATTTCAGTTTGCCATGTTTGCCCACTCCACTTTCTGTTTGGCCCCCTGAAGATGAACTTCCATGGATCAAGGTTGGAAAAGGTGATTGCATCGAACTTCAAGTCCCCAGCAAACAACGTTGGTTTTTGAAGAAACTTCGAGCTTCGCAGCCGGTCGAGATTGTTGAGACGTGTGTCACTGAGCACTTCGTTTCTGCAGTGTTTTTGGAACCAGCAATCTCGAGCTCGGCGTGGAATGCCGCCGCGGATCCCCATCGAGTGCCGTCAGCCTCCGGAGAGAGCTACATGTCGATGGCAGCGCATGGTGCTTCGACTTCGCCAACGAACTCAGTGGCATTGGCGCGGGATCTTGCTATGGCTCATCCAGCGACCGCATCTGCGGTTTCTGGCACCTCCACTGCCCTCAGTCACGACGGTGGAGGCATGGGAGCAGCAGATGGTGGATATGGTGAATCGGCAAGCCTGGCCGATGTCATGGTTTGCGACGGTGGGTCGCAGAGGAGAGATCACTGCGGCTCATCTCAAAGAAGCCGCGCACCTTCGAGATCGCATGGGACTGCTGATGGCATTCCAAGAGGACGAAGCCATCGTCTTCGGCCTGATCGCACTGAAGAAGAAGCCCAGGAGGCAGATCCAAGCCGCAGCCGCGGCAGAAACTCAGAGACTCCTGGGGTTGAGCCGCGAAGAACGGACACTTCAGCTGCGCGCCTTGATCGGGCCAAGAGGAGGATTGCCTCAGCTCAAAGAAGAGCTGCAGAAGGCGGCAGTGCTGCTTCAAGCCAATGCACCGCCGGATGCCAAGGTGGAGGACTTGCGGCAGCTTCTTCGTCCCATCGTGAGAGACCTCATCGGCAAGCCCAACTGGCAGGCCCCAGAAGCTCCTCGCTCTACATCCCAAGCAGCGGGAGTGAAGCCGAAGGCCAACAAACTGACAGCAGCTCCAACGTCACAAGTTGTGGACCTTGCTTCCCCCGAGGCCGACAAGGTTCTTTATGGACTACAACAGCATCAGCTTCGTCACCATCGCCTCCAAGAACCCCGAGCAGATCACCAAGCTTGGGACACCCATTCCCAGCAGCCGGACAGTCCAATGAGCGAGACATCCTTCTTTCCATCTACAAATGGAGGAAGAAGCCTGGAAGGAGACTCAGAAGGTGCTCGCAGCCGGCGTTCAGGAGATCTCAGCTCTGGATGGGATGGAGGACGGGGAGAGGCTGGAGTTCAACGATCTGCCGTGAGGCAGAGCATTGGCACCTTGGCAAAAGGCACCTTCGACAAGCTCAAGAACGGCCTGAGGCAGACCGTGCATCAAGGATTTCTCTGTCTTCGTCGATTACATGATGCCTTGAGCGTTGACTTCAACAAGGTCGAAGAGGCTCTGGAGGAGTCGGAGTATGACCTGAAGATGGCCATTGCCAATGGGGAAGACCAATGTTTTCTGGGACAGCTCAACCTCCCAGAAGTTCCTGACTTTGATCATGATGTGCTTGCAGCCGCCTTGAACTACATGAGACGCGGCCCCTTCCTCGGAGAGACGTTCACTGACTCCGAGCACGTGAAGAAGCAAGCTGAATTGAAAGGTCACACTACAATGCCAAGTATGACCTTACGCACCGGCTATGACTTCATGAAGGACAAGCACCAAGACCTTGCCTTCCTAGCCGTGGAGGAGAATGATCCCTACGCTCAGATCATTGCGTTCCCCTGTGGACCATGGAGTCCCTTGCAAGCCCTTCGTTCAAAGGACCGCCATCGAGCTGCTCTTCTCCGATGGCGTCGCAAGAAGCGCAAGAAGCTGGTTGACTTTGCGGTGAGGCTTGCAAATAAGCAGATGGAACGTGGTCACCACTTCATCATCGAGAACCCCTCTCGTTCAGCAGCTTGGTTCGAAGTTCCATCGTTGAAGAAGCTTTCTGAGCAACCTTTCCTCTTCAGCGTCGAACTGGATCAGTGCAAGTTTGGGCTGACAGGCCCTGGAGGAGGACTTCATCGGAAACGCACCTGGATCCTGACGTCTTCAGAGGAGGTTTACAAGGAACTTCAAGACTGCCATTGCACTGGTGACCATGAACATGAGCACGTGATCGGAGGCTCTACTGCAAGACTGGCTGGCAGATACCCTCCAGACTTGGCGAAAGCCTTCATTCGAGGGCTTGAACGTCAATATGAGGTGGATGGCAACCGCCAGTTCGAGGTCTTCTTTGGCGAGAATGGCGATGAGCCCTCTGGTGAAGCGGACCCCATGCCTGTCGAGCCCTATGAGGATGACTTTGACCTGATGGACGACCTTGGTGAGGCCGTGGAGCAGGCCAATGAGCCGACAAAGGCGCAGAAGCAAGCAGTGCTGAGGCTTCACCAGAACACTGGACATCGCTCACCGCTGCGTTTGGCAAAGGCCCTCGCCATCTCAGGCGCTTCTCCCGAGTTGATCAAGGCTGCCAAGAACCTTCAATGTGAAATATGTCATGAACAACGACGGCCAAACGTTCCTAGGCCAGCAAGCTTGTCGAAGCCCCGACAATTTGGAGACCAAGTCCATGTGGATCTGGTTGCAGTGAAAGATCGAGCCCAAGAAACTTTCTGGATCATGCATGGCATCGATGCCATCTCTGGCTACCAGGTTGCCCATGTCCTGGAGACGAAGAGTGCAGCTGAAGTGGCTCGCTGGTTCAATGTCTTTTGGATTCCTGTCTTGGGCAGCCCCCGATGTGTGGTGGCTGACTGTGGTCCAGAGTTCACCTCGGCAGAGCTGCAATCGACACTGGCCTTCCACGACGTGCTGTTGCACCATGTGCCAGTGGAAAGTCCATGGGCAAACGGCCTAGCAGAGCGCGCGGGCGGTTCACTCAAAGTGATCCTTGGCAAGCTGATCCATGACCACAGCTGTTTGGGCCGTACTGATGTTCAAGAAGCCCTAGCTGCCGCTGTGAGCGCATGCAATGAGGACATTGGCACTTCTGGCTATTCTCCAGCTCAGTTCGTTCTGGGCAAACAGCCAAGGGTGACTGGTGAGGTGATTCCAAATGATCTTCGTCTCCGCTTGACCACCCACAGCTTGATCGAGAATCATCCATCCCTGGCTAGGCAAATTGCCTTGAAGGAGACAGCCCGAGTGGCCTTGGTGAAGCTCAAATACTCAGCTGCCCTGCGCAAGGCTGAGTTTGCGCGTGCGAGAAGAGCGGTGCCATGGACGACCTTTCAGCTGGGCGACATTGTGTACTTCTTCAGGCAACAGAAGGTGGCACCTGGAGGAGCCGCCCGAGGCACAAAGCGCAAGAAGCTGATCCTGAATCAATGGCATGGACCTAGCATGGTAGCTGCCCTCGAAGGAGGAAGAGTTCCAGTTGCAGCTTACATTGCCTATCGCGGCAATCTCACAAAGTGTGCAATTGAGCACATCCGACCAGCATCCACTTTGGAGCGGCTGGCCATGGGAGAATGGGAGGAATTGCTGCAAGAAGTGATCTCAGCTTCTACGCCTGGAGCTAGTGCCTCAGGTGATCGTGATGATCACCCAGATGAAGAAGATGATGACAACGACTATGAACCCACAGAGCCTGACCGGCCGGAACCTGAGGAGTCGACGCCTGGTGATGGACCTACACCTCCGGGAGGTGACCAACTACAAGATCATCAAGGCTTAGTGCCAACCTTCCACTCCAGTTCTCGCTCGGCTTCCCCAGCGCAACCGGTGGCTGCGCCTGTGTTTCCTTATCCGTTCTCAGCAAATGACTTGCTGCCTCTGGTAACTGGCATGGCTGGATCTACAGCATCCCAAATGACACCATCCTTGAGTCCTTCGAGACGCACCTCGCAGAGCTCTATGGCCTTGCCGAGTTCTTTTTCCAGACAGAGCTCTATGGCTCCAGAGAAGCCAGCTGAGGAAGATGGGTCAAAATTGCCAGTGGTGCCAGAAGAAGTTGTGGACACAGCTCCAAAACCTGATGAAGTTCCTTCTGCCAGCAGTGTGACAGCCTTGTCTTCAATGCCAACTACATCCACACCTGCAGCTGATGCTGCGCCTCGACTGGAGCGAGCTCAAGGTGCAGTCCGCAGAGCTCTCAGTGAAGGAGCTGCAGAGGAGCGAGAAAGCAAAGCTGCTCGCAGGGCCTTCGTTCCCTTGGTCCTGGGAGGTCGCTCCATCGATGTTCTCATGGCAGAGCAAGACTCCTGCATCCATCCGCTGCTACGAGCAGTAAGGCAGGATGATTTGTGCAACCACCATCTCGAAGAACCTGATCATGGCTCATGGGATGGACGGTGGACACTACCTTCAAGAGGCACTTGGGAGGTCTTTGAGATGGGAGGAGTCTCGCCGCACGAGATCTACCAGACCCAGACTGGAGCTGGCAAGCACAAGGAGATGAGATGGGCCCACATGGATGAAGAGACTCGTCAGCAGTTTCGCCTGGCTACTGATGACCAGTGGTCAAAGTGGGTCGACAACAACGCCATTGAGGTGTTGAACCTGCAGGAGAGCAAGGCCATCTACCAGGACCTGGAGCGCAAGGGTGAGTTAGATCGCATCCTGAAGCCTCGTCTGGTTCTCACAGACAAGAACGCCTCATTGAGGACACCAGATTGTCCTTTGCCTTTGAAGGCTTCCTCAAGAATCGTCATCCCTGGCTACAAGGACTTGGCAAATCTCCAAGGAGAGTTGAGAAGAGATGCACCCACAGGCAGCCGCCTGGCTCAGCATCTGCTGTTCTGCATCGCTGGCGCTCATCCTGACTGGAAGTTGAGGAGCGCAGACGTCCGTGCAGCCTTCTTGAAGGGTGACCCCTACATCAAAAGGACGCTCTTCATCGTGGGAACTGATGGCTCCAAAGGTCCAAGCGTCCCAATTCCTCAAGGATGCGTTGCAAGAGTTCTTAAAGGTGTCTTCGGCTTGGCTGACGCCCCTCGTGAATGGTACCTTCGCCTCAACCGTGAACTTCAGCAAGAGAAATGGCAAAGGTCCATGCTGGACGGTGCGCTATGGTACTACTGGATTGACTCCACAGATGGCAAGAACAAGGAGCTGGGTGGAGTCATTGTCGGCCACGTGGACGACTTGCTCTTCACGGGCACAGATGCTGCCTTAGCCTCCTTGTTGCGCCTGGGTGACATCCTGGGATTTGGTTCGGTGGAGGAGGAGAATTTCCAATGGTGTGGCAAGAGAATCTTCAGAGATGCCAACGCGCGGGAGATTGTCATCAACATGTCCACCTACCACCAGCAGTTGAAGACGGTGACCGGTGCCACGACACCGTAGGGCCAACTTGGACGCCCCATTGACGGCAGCAGAGTCCAAGACCTTGAGAGGTCTACTTGGCTCCCTTCAGTGGCTAGTTGCTCAGGTGCGCCTCGACCTGGCCTTCATGGTGAGCACCTTGCAAAGTGAAGCCCGCACAGTGAGCACTCTCCTCAGAGCCAACAAGGCAGTCCTTGAAGCCAAGAAGAACGGTGATTTTTCGTTGAGGTTTGGCTTCATCCCACTCCACAAGGGCGGCGTCCTCTCTGTCACCGATGCAGCGTTCGGGAATGTGGACGAGCATGGA
>CAXAMN010010524.1:0-58957 GCA_963970005.1 Durusdinium trenchii
GTTGTGTGGGTTTAACATGCTATGGCCTCACCCGTTATTTTTCCATCTCAGATCCTGCATCCACCAGTGCCCATCGTCCAAGGTGCGAAGGTCATGTTTCCTTTGTCTTTTGTTCACCTCAGGCAAGAAAGGCAAAAAGGCAAAGGCATCGAAGAAAGAGAAGAAAGGAAAAGAAACTGCACCAAAGAAGAAAGAGAAAGATGCCAAGAACAAGGAAGAGAAGCCAGGTAAGGGAAAGAAGGAAAAGACGAAGGACAGACCCTTTTTGTAAAACTTGATCGTTCTCAGATGACCTTGTTAAACCTGCACTTCGGACTTGCAGGGTGTGTCCTCTGCTAGTGAGGTTGTAATCCCACTGTACTATATTTCTTTTCTGGATTAAGTTTTCCTGGGCAACTAGACTTGAAACAGTGGCCAGGGCCCAGAGGATCCAAAGCGCAAGAGGGAAGAAACTGCTGAAGAAAAGGCTGCACGTGAGAGAAAGGAAACCGATGAGAAAGCCAAAAACAAAAGTTGGCAAAAGCAAAGAAGGCCTCAAATGTTGTGTTGCTTATTTCAGGGCATGTTCATGATGTCAGAATGGTGGACTAACCCTTCCATCTGATCTACCCTCTACCTTTCTTTGGAGGCCATCGACAAAGCGTCAAACAAGTGCAAGGATTCCAACAGCCTGGAATCGCAGTGGCAGGGTGTGTATCTTGGCTGTTCAACCCACTGGCCCACATGAACTCCCACATGATTAATGGACATGGGTCATCTTCTGGGTGGATTTTGTCGCTTCATCGGCGATACGTGTGTCCGTTTTTTTTGATGGTTCTCGGCATGTTCAGAACGGAGCTTGATTGTTTGCAGTGTCTAGAGGGTCCAAGACTGAACAACAAAGCATCAATATCCCTTCTACTTAAAAATACTTAGACATTTGCTTGGATTTGTTGATGTCCTTTTGAACTTGTGAATCTCATGCGCATGAAGGGGGATTTGCTGCATATTCCTGCTCAGGGCCCTGATCCCAATCCCAATCCTTGGCTCCAAGGCCATCCAATGTCCGAGATGCGTTCATCAAGGACACGAAGCTGATTGCAGCTGACATCGCCTCGAAGCGCACAGCACTGCAAGCTGCTTTGGATGAGAACCAGGAGTGGTGTTCATAAAAAAGTATCTGTTCCCCCTTCCGTCCACCTCATTAAGCATTAATGTGGTCGTACTTGGTCCTGGTTCTTTGGAGTTTTCAGGGTCCTTAGACTTGTAGGGCCTGCGGCCTGTATGTGTCTGGGGGTAAGTTGCATGTGTGTCACCTATCTCCCCAGGATGACAGCAAGATTGATGACTTGGAGAAGGAGCTGTCGACTGCTTGCACATCCTATGATGACCTCAAGAAGAAGGTCAACCGAATGAAGTAGGTAGGTAGCGCATCTGATCCATGCTGCCCACCCACAGTTGCTGGTGATATGGATATCGATGGTTATGTATTCAACACATTTCAAGGTACAGGTGGTGGGCAGCTTGTTTGACTGACAGCTGACGTGGTGGGTTCAAATTACCACGTCTCAAAAGATCCACTGGGCCATGGCTGTGTTCCTTCCAGTAAAACATGTTCCGAAACCATTTCCAATTACCTCTGGATGGTACCAATTTTGAGGAGTACACCTGAGGCACCTTGTTCATGTTCTAGTTATTTCAAAAGTTGGGTCACAGTGGACCATCGCAGAGTACGGTGATCACATCACCATAGATAGATAGAGTACGGTGATCACATCACCATAGATAGATATCCTTGCAGCCAATGTGCATGAGTCACATGGGGCCACCCAAACCTGTTTAGAATACACCAATGTTACCAGGTGGCAGGAGGGCTGACTCAAATGCGAGCTGAATGCTGCAGGGCCACGTGTGTGGAGCAAGAGGACTCCAGGATCGCCATGCGGGAAACAAGTCGGCGGGTGCAGTTGGGAGGAAAGTGGATAAAACCAGGTGCATCTGTTTGGTGAACTGTTCAATCAGGGGGTCTCCCTTTCACATCATTTTTGATCATTACATCACTGGATGACCCAGTCCATTAATGAGGTCCTTGAGCTGTATCCCTTCCCCCTGACCTGACCTTGATCATCTGACCAAGATGATCAATATGGAATGTGTGTCTCACTGGCTTCTGTGCCAGGTGCCCAGAAGTCCAACCTCGTGGAGCGCTATTTGGAGAAGATTTGTGATGGAGAACCTTGCCAGAGTGGTTAAAGTCATGGACCTCCGACCACCACTAAATATGAGAATCTGTTCAGGTGACCGTTGACATTGGCTTGACTTCGTTCAGGGCCATTAGCTGGTACATGTGCACATTTTCTCAAAAAATATCCCACATGTGTTGGTGATTTTCATAAATGCTCAGGAGTCATCGATCGAGAATGCAATGGAGTCCCTCAATCTGGCTTCGCAGGACTTCTGGGTTGGGTGTGTTAGTGGTTTTTCTCAAGCTTTGGACAGGGTTCAGAGTAGATAGCACAATCCCCTATGTCCTAAGAAGGGGCCATTTATGCATAGTTCAGGGGATTGTGCCACCCACTCCATCCAACCCTGAGGGTGTAGCACCCTGCTATGAGGTAGGTACGGATCCACCAGATCCGGCTTGGTGAAACATACCGGCTTGACCGGCTAAAACAGCAAGCGGTCGAATTAGGGGTGGACGGGCCACTGTACTCCCATCCCATCCATTCCCCCACCGTCCAACCACCCACAGTGGTTCTCGGCCCTTGGTTTGGATATCCCTGTGACATGTGGTAACGTGAACCCACCATGTCAGCTGTCAGCCTACCAGGCTGCTCACCTGGAACTGTTTTTGAAACCACCTGGTATGGATGGATCAGTTCAAGGGTGGATAGTGAGATCCATGGCCAGCTGCTTCGATGAGGATTCACATGGCCGATCCTCGAGATCGACTTCCGAGCTTGGATCCTATAGCTCTTGGAATCGCTCACGGGACTTCTGGAAGTGGGCACAACTTCCATGTGCTGCTTAGCTGGAAGTGGCAGGTCTAGGATCTCACTTGATCCGATTGATCAATCGGTACTGGAATCCAAACATCCATCTTTGGTGTAGCATTGCCATGTGCATTCACAGGGGATCAAAATATGAACCTTCCCCCATCCAATGGACCCACCTCCACCCACGTCGATCGAATCGAACGGACCAGGGGTTCACATTTGGGTCTAGAACCTGATTTTGGTTCACTTGGAAGTATGACCCCCACAAAGAAGCAAATTTTCTTTGGGTCTGTGAACCTCCTCCATCAAGCATGCACATGGAGCTCTAATATAGCTCAAAATATCTTGAACATTTTCATGAACCTGACTCCGATGGTTTCAGGCCTGGTTTCAAGGGTCATGGAAAGAGGATCAGGGTCCATGAGAAGCCTTTTCATATCTATTCCCAGGAAAAAAAACTGCTCAGAGCTCATGACCCTTGACGTCGGCTCGACTTCGTTGTGCGACATCGGTTCGATTCGACCCGAATGGATCAGGGTTCATAATCTAGAACCTAGTACGTCCACTTGGAAGTGTGACACCCAAATTCTCGGGTCCGTCAACCCTCCATCAACCATGCACATGTGATCTGAGCTGTATAGCTCATGGACTTGAACATTTTCATGAACCTAACCCTCAGCTCAACCCATCGATCTCGACTCCGATGGTTTGATGACTGGTTTCAAGGGTCATGGAAAAAAGGATCAGTGTCCATGAGAAGCCTTAAAAATGTTTCATGGCTTAATTGTGCTCAGAGCTCATGACCCTTGATGTCGGCTTGACTTCGGTACGTGACATCGGTTCGATTCGAACCAAATGGATCAGGGTTCACTATTTAACAAGATCTAGATCTAGAACCTGTTCTGGTCCACTTGGAAGTGTGATCCCCAAAGTTTTCTAGGGTCTGTTAACCCTCCATCAAGCATAAACATGTGATGACCCTCAGCTCGACCCATCGATGTCGACTCCGATGGTTTCACGACTGGTTTCAAGGGTCATGGAAAAAGGATCAGTGTCCATGAGACGCCTTAAAACATTCCCAAAAAAAGCTAATTGTGCTCAGAGCTCATGACCCTTGACGTTGGCTCGAATTCGTTCCCTGACGTCGGTTCGAAGTCGGCTGTGAGTGGAGGGATTTAGGTTTCTAGGATCATGCCCAGATGTTTTCGAGGCATGATCCTTCAAGAAAATTCCACATGCCCCAACATGGATGTTTTTGAGGCATGAGCCTTCAAACTCCAAGTTTAGACAAGTGGTCCAGGTTTTCAATTTGAAGCAGGGATCTGAGGGTTTAAGGTTTAAATTTATGTTGATATCTCCTTAGAAGGGGTTGAGCCCTCTGTGACAAGGGTTTGTGACCTCAAAACCCTTGTTTTTTGAGGGTGCGGATACGTAGGGTGGATCATTTATCCTCTAAGGAGTTCTGGGTGCCCTCTCCAGCCCACTCCACCCCACCACCAAGCCCAGCCCTGCCTGGGAGTAGTCCCAAACCACCGACCGACTCCCGACAGACCCCCCGACCCCGGATCGACTCTTCCGATCGACTCGAACCCAATCCGACCGAGTCCCGATCGATACCATGGTGTAATATGCATTTATGTAGGGCAGGTTTGCCCCTCTGTTCCCTTTTTTGGGGCCTGGGCTCACTGAAAGTTGGTCCCTGTGGAGAAAGGGGGTCAGCAAAAATCGATACATGAAGTTAGTGCATCAAAAATACCTTCCACGAAGATCCACGAAGTTCCTCGAAGGTTTCTGGGATTTCGTTACAGTCAGTTCTCCTACTGGCCCACCATTCCATGAACTGTCCACGAACAGCCTTGGGTTCTACGAAGGTCACACGCCTTCCATGACGTTAGTAGAATAGGTTTTTCCAAAACCCTTTCTACCCTTCCGTTTGCCTTTGAGTTTATCTCCAGTGCAATGGCTAAAAGCCAATTATCGATTTAGGGCAGGTTTGCCCCTATAGGCCTAGGGCCTAGGGTGGCCAATAGATTTTTCTCATGACCCTCCACCCATCCCAATCGATCGTCGATGTCCGCACGAAGGGGTATGGGAAGACCTTTCACTGGGTCAAATAGTACAAAAACAGAGTGATAAGAGGTCCCATTCTAAAGACCCTCCACCCATCTGTCCTCGATGTCAGTGCCCAGGGATATGGATTCAGGTCTAATATACTGTAATTTTTAGGCCTGTGCTGAAGGTCAATGACCTCACCTTACTGGATATGCGTAAAATAAAATAGAATTCGAATGGGTCAGGGTCCATAATGACCACTATCATTGCCCTCCACCCATCCCAGTCGATCGTCGATGTCCGGACCGAGGGGTATATGGGTTCAGGGAGATTCTAGTCCCTAGACCTGTAGGGGAGAGTTGCCTCTGTATATGGCCAGGGTGCTTGGTCAATCTGGTCACTATTATGAGCTTTAATTTTTCTGGGTCTTTGGACATTTAATCATGGTCTATCATGACCACTATCATGACCCTCCGCCTCCACCCATCCCAGTCGATCGTTGGTCGTCGATGTCCGAACCAAGGGGTATATGGGTTCAGGAGATTCTAGTCCCATGTTGGACAGGTAGCTGTGATCCCATTCCCTGCAAGTCTGAAGTGCAGGTTTAACGAGGTCATCTGATAACGATCATGTTTTAATTTAGACAGACTGCATGGTCTATTTAAAGCCTAATTTTTCTGGGAAACCCCAACCCTGATCCCATTTTGTTGGTGTGATTGACCCCCAACCAGCGAGACCACCCCTCCTCCGATCCTCCAGCCACCCATCCCATTCGATCGATGGAGAGGAGAGGGGATCTTCAAGGTGTTGTGGTATAGTAGCTAGCGCTAAAATTATTATTTGGACAATTCTTCTGGAATAGAAGTTCTGTGGAGGGCTTCTGATATGGTTCCCTGAAGTTTTTGTGACATCCGTGACTCCCTGCCCCACCCTTCCAACCAACCAACGATCGATGCGATGGATCGACTCATGTCAGTTTTAGGTCTGACTTTAATTGAGGTCTTTATCGAGTTGAGTGGGGGCTTTACCTGGTCCTAAAGTCACGTGACGTTACCTCCTGGTGTGATGAATATATATTAATGTACAGTCACAAGCCTTCAGGATTTCCTGACGGAAATGCTTAAAGGAATGTGACATGTCCACAGATTGTATCAGCTTCCATGCATAGTGGAGCAGCAGCTCAGGAAACACACTATGTGCAGACACAACAGTTTGCTATGTCTGGTGCATTGGAAGATGTTGCAGTGCCAATTCTGGATCCCTGCGAGGTCCTGGCATACTTGGTTGATGATGTGGGCTTGACCTGCCCACGTGATGTGACTGCAGAGTACTGGAGCAGGCAAAGGCAACACTATGAGCAGCATCCAGCAACAGATGCACATGTCCCAGTTTCTCTCTATGGTGACGACGTGCAAGTGAACAGACAAGGTGATAGCATCACTGCCGTGTACTTGTCCCTCACACTCTTCAAGCCGAAGAAAGTGCGTGTGTGTCACTACATGATATTCAGCCTCAGGACGCACCTCATTGCTGGATGCTTCACGCTCTGGCCACTGCTGGCCTATGTCGTTGGACGACTCAATGCAGCATGGCATGGTGTTGGAGTGTCTCGGACTATGTTCGCTCTGGCTGAGATCAAGGGGGACTGGCCCTTTCTGCGCAAGATCCTGAGGTTTGAGCCAAGCTTCACTGGGAATCGCGTGTGCCACCATTGCAAGGCAACAGTGTTTCAGCACGATCATCCCTTTTGGGACTTCGACTCGACTGGGGCGGAGGTCACAACTCTGGATTTCCTGGCGACAATGCTGGATGAGAGCTGCTCCCCTTCGCCGTTGGTCTTGGTGAAGGGGTTCTCTTGCAGGATGGTGCAGATATGCACCATGCACTGCGTGAACCTTGGGCTTTGCTTCACGGTCAACGGGGCACTGCTCATGACACTGGTGCGAGGAGGCTTCTTCGGTGAGCCAGCTGCACTGGAACAATGCCTCCTCAGTGCCTTCAGTGACTTCACTGCATGGAGGAGGGCCTTGCAGGTGAGAACCTCCCAGCGCCGCTTCAGGGCAGGGCAGGTTCCTGTTTTGCATTTGCACCCCTACAGGTCGAAAGACAAAGTTGGCAACCTGACCCCTCATTGAATAGTGTTTTGGCAAGACCAACATACAGTAAGCTTAAGGTCTTAGACCTGTAGGGACAGATTTTTCTGCTGCATGGGACAGGTCACCCTATGTCTTTATGAGGAAACTTGAGTCCATCAGACAACGGCAGAGCATCAAACCCAGGTTGACAAGCTTTGTCACGGCTCCTACTTTGTGGCGAAAGCCTGGAACAGCAGGGTGCTGTTGGAGTGGCTGCACGATTCTGCCCTAAAGGCAGCCATGAGGGACCTGCCAGGTCCAGGTGATGATACTTGGTAAAACTGGAGGGATGCAGATCTCCCTGCTAATTTCCACTGGACATGAACAGCTGGATCAGGGTCAGGGTAGACCACCTCCACCTAGACAGGTCCATATTGGACTCACCTGCTTCAGGACCGAACACTGGGCAAGTGGCTTCAGGCGGAGATCCAGGCTGGCAACCGCATGTGGCCAGATGACCCCTTGCTGGTGGTGAATCCACTGGCTTCGTCACTTAGTCTTCAAAATGAATTTGCCAGCTGGGGCTGGTTAGACCACCAAAACCCATCCCAACCACCTTCTCAGGAGGTGGGCCAGGAGCCCTAGGGGATGGTCCACAGACCTTTGGATGGAGCCAGAGAAAGTTCCAGTGACTGTTCCAATTAGCTGGTTGATCATATGGCACCAGGAGACCCTGCTTTGGGTTTCGACCATCCGGTCTGTTCCTGAGATGATGTTGCCAACCTCATTCTCTCCTTGCCCAAGGCAAGCTCTTTGTGAGTGGTTTGGCCTTTGTGAGAGATCTGGACGGTTCTTGCACCATAGCCTGAAGTGGTGGGGGGGTGGCAGGACATGTTCAGTTCCAATGTTCTTTCACTGATTGGGTGGCCTTTTTGGGTGATGTTAAAAACTTCCATTCAAGCACACCAAATAGCAGGTGGCTAAGCCAAGAACTGTGGTAGGATGTGGTAGGCATTGTCTTCAAAGATTCAAGAGCACACATGTAGGCATCAATGATGCCAGAACTTATCAGAGATCACTTTGATTGCTCAGGACGCAGGATCAGGCTGATGCCATCCACAGTGCTGGGAAGCGCTTTCTGCACCACCACATCAGCTGCCTCAAAATAGCCAGCAGGACTTCCGTTGAGGGGGGGCGTCGAATTTTCCTTTATCTTAAAGACTTCAACGGCCCCTTGAGACCTGAAGGGCCATTTGAGACCTCAAGGTCCCTTCGCCATTGTTGAGTCAGTTGTGAGGATGGGGCTGCAGTGCTGGTTCTTGAAGCCAAAGGCGCACATGTTCTGCCACGTTTTGGCTCGCACCAAGAGAGAGCGATTCTTGGCTGAGTGTGTCTTTGGATGACATTGACTGGTCTTTCCTCTAGAGGAGAACTTGATTTGCAGGTTTGAGCTGGTAATTCCAGGTTCAAAGAGGCTTCACTGGTCTTTTGGGAAGAGGTTTCTGTGGTCTTTTGGGTCAATTAACCTGTTCTTCTATCCCTGGACTTGAGCATCTCAGGACTGAACTCGAGGTTCTCGCATTGCTTCTCAGAAGAAGACACCATCGGGATGATCAAGAAGCTGTCATGTGCAATCTCTGGCAGACACATGGAAAAGTTCCTGGCCAAGATTGCGAGGCTCCGCTTGAAGTGTGCAAAGGCACGCATGCGCAGGACAGTTTGGCTCTCTGATTGCATAGTACCATTCAGGTTGGTTACTCATTCTGCAGCATCTTCTTGTTGTGAATTTGGATGGCATGCGGCCAAGCCAAGAACCGCAGCTAGGAACCAAGAATTAGCAGTTGGATGGCAAGTGGCTAAGCCAAAAACCGTGCTAGCATTGCTAGCATGAATGGAACTGGACTTGCTCTAAAATTGTTTTCCAGGATCGATATGGATCTGGTGTGGCGACGATGACATGGCAAGGACTGGCAGTTTTAGCATCTTCTGATGGCAAGCGGCTAAGCCAAGAACCGCAGCTAGGACTATAGAATATGCAGTGAACATGTGAAGGTTCACATACAACATCACACCAGGAGGTAACGTAACGTGATTTAATGAATTTGGCTACTGTTTTGAGATGTTTTGAGTGTTTTTTCATCGATTTGTGCAGGATCTATGTGGGCTCTGGTGGCGACGCCAGTGTGGTCATGACAAAAGGGCGGTTCTTCCGACAAACGCGATGACCTCGTAAAACTTGATCGTTCTCAGATGACTTTGTTAAACTTGCACTTCGGACTTGCAGGGATAAACTAAATAACACCGAGCCGCAAGTCTCTTTCCTTTTCGCCTCCTCCCGAGTCATCGAGCGCCCGGGCCGCCGGAACCGGTCTGCCAAGGCTCAAATTGCGGGAGTTCACTGAGAGGTCGTTCGACCTGGTCGTTGGTGGCGACATGTGATCGTTTTGATCAACGACATGTGATCCTTCAGGCAGGCTTTCGGAATCGCGAAGCAACCGTGTTCAGCATCTTTTGACCGAACCCCAAAAGATACGGCAAGTGGTCTTCAATGGCTGGAAAAAGGTGGGTGATTCCTAAGTCCTGCGTAGGGGGCTTGACTATCACATGCAAAGTGATAGGTCAGGATGAACATGAACACAAATTCACGAACTCGAAGATAAGAATCTGCAAAAGCAAGGGTGATCTTTGCATCCTGCACCTGACACACCTGAGATCTGTGACATTCTTCGTTCACTAAGGCCCGTGGCCCCAAGCCGTACCACCCGTAGACAGCCTTGTCACTGAAACCGAGAGCCTCCCGCACCAGCTGAACAGCTTAATATCCCGCCCTATCATTCCAATCTACTTGGGAAGGTCAGCATCGTTGGACGGCTGACCTGGAAGAATGGACATTCGATTACTGCAGTCGATTCAACTATAATAGGACCAATAAACAGAAGAGAACCCCAAAAACATGGAAAAAACAGTTCCCAACTGCCGAAAGACAGTAATTTCTTCATGTTCCTTAAGCTTCTTCCATGCTTCTTCCAGCGCGCATGTCCATTGTCTTCTTCATAGTTTGCGAAATCTCGCTCGCTTTCGCCAAAAACTCGCTCTCGCCTGGTGATGTTGGGCTCCTCCACTGGATCCTCCATGGGAAGCGGCAACAGCGGAGGCAAAGGAAAGGAGCTTTGCCGCTCACTGGGCGACGACAGATTTCCTCCGGTCACCGTGTGCCTGATGGGTGCGGCGGGCCGGGGGGTCAGGCAAGATGATCAGAGACACATCTTGCGACACATCTGCGACACGTGTCCCCAGTATGGGCCAGTAATGTGATTCATATACAGTATACCGTATGTTCGGACTCTAATCTGTCATTGTTTTTGAATCCATCTCGGGCGGTTCGTGGGCTCTTCTTTGGGGTTCTTCAAGGTTCTTGTTATCCATGAGGTGCGATTCCTTTATCCGATGTACCTGAAGTTGGACATCGACACCCCATCCCCAAAGGAGTATATATTGCAACCAGTTGTTAAACCCAAACACTCCATTGCCATGGTGGGACTGCATATCGATCAATTGATCGATCCGGTCACATCAGTACACTGTCCGGTCGGGCCGAAGAACCAAAACAGGTCCAACCGGTCGCCTGCCTCGTTGACCGACCAACGTTGCTGGGCAACGAGGCCGGACAGCCAGACTGGGATGAAATGACCACCTTTGAACGCCTTTGGTTCACAGTGAACAGCGCAATGAACTGAACCAATCTCGGAATTCCGGTACCTCGCAGGTGGTCGGATCCAAAGTGTATACTACCCAATAGATAGATCTATATAGATAGTGATACATGCTAATGCGGACTTCCCGTACTTGGCTGTGTCCACATGTTTCGGATAATCACATGCAAATCTTCAAATGTTGGATCCATGTAAACCCTGCACCGTGCCCTTCAGACGATGGCTGGGACGATGGCGCAGGGAGATCCAAGGCGGAATCATGGCGCCAGTGCCCAAAAAAAACAGTGGCCAAAGCAACTTCGATATTCCAGCAGTCACAAAGGGGTGGTGTTTAGTCCCTAAGTGAGTGGATAATGGGCACCCCTAACCTCCACTAAGCACCCCTTTGTCACTGCTGGCCCCCATCGGCCAAGGCTCCCTCCGATATTCTCACTGTCCTCAGGCAGGTGATGTCGCCATTTTGCTGGGTGGAGGATCGAAGATCATGCAGCATGATAATATACATAAAAAATGTATATTGTAAAATAAATTGCAAAAACAGAAGGACTTGTTTCATGTTGAATCCGCCGGCCTGCCGGCGTGTTTTGTGGATTGTTTTGGTTAGTATTGCTTGTATTGGTTAGTATTGCTTGAGTATTGTCTCTCCGCGCGAGATTTTCGACAGCCTGACGCCCCCCCCCCTGAAAAGTAGAGCCTACCTGTGCAGGGATCCACTCCAACAGCCGATATAGTGTGTCCATGCTTGACTGCTTCAAGGCTCAAAAGAGCAAGAGGATAAGACTCTGCGCATAAAAGACACTAGCGGTCTGCACCTCTACCGTGTACGCCCTAGTCACTCTTTCAGTGGTAGCGGAGCAGTGATCCTGGAAGACCCAGGTGAGCTCCTTTCCTAGGCATAGAATTGCTTGTGGGCAAACAGCCATGGATTGGATAGACGACTGGGAAGAGCCTGATGCGGATGTGGCTTATGAGCCAGCAGCCTATGTGAATAGGCATGTGAGAAGAGAACCAGCAGCAATAGCAATGACAACACAGGTCACTACAAAGGTGCCCCCATCTTATGATGGAAAGACTTCATGGTTTTCCTATGAGGATGCCATAGACGATTGGTGTGATATCACCGAGCTGGAAGATGAGAAGAGAGGACCAGCATTGAGAAACAGATTAGAAGGAGAAGCAGCTGTATACAAGCGTGTTTTAGACAGAGATGCATTGAAGGCAAATGATCCACCAGGAGCCGGCGTAGAATATTTCAAACGAGTACTACGACCATATTTCGTGAAAGGATCAACCAATGTATTCCTGTATAGATTTATGCAATTCGTGCGCTTCAATCGAGGATCAGCTGACATGATGAAATGGATGACAAGATTCCAGATTTTACTCCAAAGGCTTATGAGCAGTTGGATGGACATGTTAGAACCAGTCACTCAAGCACATCCACAGGTCCTAGCTCAGATGCAGGCAAATGCAGCGTTGACTGGAGTAGCACCAACGGCAGAAAGGATTCAGGAAATCATGCAGACCATCAATGGCAATATGAGGATTTTTCATCAGAACGAATTTCCTCTAGGAGAAAATCTCATTGCCTTACTCATGCTGTCACTTGCAGATTTGTCTCAGGACCAGCGAAACACTTTGACTTCTTTGATGACTCATCGTGGCAGGGTCCTGCAGCAATACACTACAACAGAGTTGAGGACAGTGTTCATCGAGATGTTCTGCACGACAAAGACTTCAGTAGACAATCCTTTGATGCAGCCGACAGGTGCTGGAGGTAGAAGATCATTTCTCGTACTAGACGAAGGAGAACTTGATGGTACATTTGGCTATTGGGCCGAAGATGAAGAAGATGGAACAGAAGGATTTTTAGATGCCCTGGACGATGTCTTTTGGGTATATGATGATCAAAACTTCTCGTGGTTCCAAAGGAGATTCCAAGGAAGAAGAGCCAGAAAAGGCAAAGGAAAAGGAAGAAGAAAAGGAAAAGGTAAAGGAAGATCAGGCCGCAGATTCTTCAGACCTCGTGGAAAAGGAAAAGGAAAGAGACGAGGTAAAGGCCATTTTGCTGATAGCAACAGACAACTTTTCCAGATGAACTTTGAAGAGAATCCTTATGAGGACACTTGGGAGTCAAACCAAGGAGCATATGATGCCATTCTTGCCGAAGATATGAATGACTATCTTCAAGGAGAATATGATGATGCCAATGACTTTTGGCAACAGCTTGAAGAAGCATGGTTTTCCCACAAGGGAAAAGGAAAAGGCAAAAGAAAAGGCAAGAAAGGAAAAGGAAAAGATAAAGGAGATGGCAAACAAGATGCAAACTATGCAAATCAACAACAGCCACGTTCTTTGCCTGCACCTTCAAGATCTTCACAATCATCAGGAGGTCAACAAGGTTTCTTTGCACATTGTGTGACAGCAGCAGCTGAAGTCCATGACAGTGAGGTGAACTTGCTGTCAGGCATGATGACCTCATGTCAAGATGAAGCTGACTGCGCGGTCAACAATGGTGAGACGATCTTCAATGGCATGAGTGCCCCTGTGAGGTACTCTTTGTCAAAGGAGATGCTCACAAAGGCTCCTGATGGCTTTGCGCTTATGAGCGCTGAGGAAGAAGTGAAGGAGATGCAGGCCATTTCATTTTTGACTGAGAATCGCTTCCCGCCGACTATTGCAATCCTGGACATTGGATGCACTAGAGCTATGGGATCAAGGCGAGCAGTCGACCATTTTTGCAACTATGTCGACAATCACCCAGATTGTGGATTATGGTACTCTTTTGAGTCTACCAAGAGCAAGTTTTACTTTGCCAATTCCCAGAAGGCTACTTGCTCTCAGAAACTGGTGATTTACATGTATGATCGTGCATGGACGATCCACCATACAGAGTTCGACATAGTGGAAGAAGGAGAAGTCCCTTTGCTTATGAGCTTGCCACAGATGAGGAACTTAGGCTTTGAACTCAGGCTGACACCTCAACATGCTTATCTGACATCGGTGCCTCTTGGTATCAAATATTTGGAGTTGAAGGTTGCAGCCAGTACTCATCTTGTCTTGGACTTCCAAGATATTGCATGGTATCTGTCTGACGTGAATTTGCAGACTCGGCGCGAGAAGAGTTTTTACTCTCACTTCACTCACTATGAATATGGTCATATTTCTGTTGATCACAATAGTGATGAAGATGTAGCTGAACATGCATATCCTGTGGTTGACCACTGGGAAGTAGATGTTCACAAGAGAGAACTGATACGTCACCACAAGGATTATAGAAAGATTCTTTTTCCAGCAACTAAGTCCTGTCCTGTAGGCACTGACTTACTGGAAGACTTGCGACTGACAATCATCAAGAAGAAGAAAGGAGGAGAAGAAATCAAGAAGCTAGATGATTGGCGCAAGGCAAAATGGAAGGACCTACAAATTGGCTATGAATGGCGTGGTAGAACAATTTTTAAGTTCAAACCAGATGCCAAAATTCCAGATCTAAAGATCAGGAAGGCTGGCATTGAGCACCGTGGCATTGGTGATCCCGATGCAGTGGTGCGCTCCTCCTCAGAGAAGGTTCCCATTGCAAAGGACAGGGAACCAGGCTTCTCGTCAGAGAAGGAAGGTGCACCATCAAGTGCCGCGGAAAAGCCCGTGCCGCCAAAGTTTCGGTATACTTCCAAGGGTTTTGATCCATTTTGGAAGGGACACAAGTCAAAACCATCTGAGCCTCAGAATGATTTAAAGGGTGATGATCTTGAGGAGTATGCTCCCTCAGAACCACCTGAGAGGCCAGAAGGTGAACTTGTAGAAATTCCTAAAGCATCAAAAGGACCATCAAGTGATAAACATGAACCACTTGAACCAGGTGATGGCGCTCTTGAGCCTAGGCGGATTTCAATCCCATTACCTGGTAGTGAAGTTGTTGCAATGACACCGGCATATATTGTTGGGTGCGTGGGCCTCTTTGTCTGCGAGGACCCACGCACTATCTGGAACTATATATAAATTGTCTGGAACTATATATAACTACCTTTGGAACTATATATAAAATTAAATATACATGTACATGGAATCACCCTTAAACGCCGCCTCCTCTTTGCAATGTCCCTGCTGCATCACCAAATGTTAGTCTTTTCTCTGGCACATCGCTCGATTTCTGAACCCGCTGCCTATGGACCAAATCCCACAGACTGTCAGACTACTTGTAGTCCAGTCTTTGTTCCAATCCGAAAACAACAATCAGAACGAGGACTCTACGAGAAAATTTTGTTGATGACCTCTAGACGTCTAGACCTGTAGGTTTAAGCTGAAGAAGCGACTGGAACACAATCCCCAAGGTCCAGGCATGAGAATGGGAAGTGAAAAACTGGTCACCTCTTCATGGCCAAAACGAACTTGATACATCCTACTTGCCCGCTCTCTTCTTGGGCACGGATTTACCCTTTGGCTCAGTTTTCTTGCGCTTTTGGCAATCTCCCACCTTCATTGGCCAACCGCATGCGTGGCAGTCCCCGGCCAGATCAGGTCCCATAATCCACTCCACATGCACTCTGGTAACAGCCCGGCTACCATCGAAATCAGGTTCCACAACTATTGCCTCTGACGTGTCAGAGTCGGAGTCAGTTGAATTTAGAACTGACCACTCACCATTCAGTACGGGGTCTGGTTCAGAACGGATGGTATCCTGGCCCAGATCTTCAGCTGCCGCGTGTGCATGGGCAAGCCTCAACAAAGGAGAGCTGAGACAGGCAGCAGGGTCATTCTGTAGCGGTCGCATTGGAGAGCCCGTGCTTGTTTTGAAGAGACATGCCACCATGCCAAACAGCACCGCTCCTGCTACCGGAACCGTCCAAGCATCTCCTGAAAAGGAATTCGTTCGAACACGACGATATGTTATAGTGATAAGTAGTGATAGAATAGAGAGAACCATATATATATATAATAGGAAGGCAGGCCTGCCAAAAGATTCACCTCGCCATACGAAAATTGGGTATCAGTAGGACCGCCCAAATTCATCTTTGCGATGTCAAAGCCCTGGATCTGCAAAAGATCCTGGATGTCAGAAAAAAACATCGGGAACCTACGACACTTAGAAACGAAGAAGCCCGATCTTCCACTATTCCTGGGAAAAAGACAGTGATAACACGCGGTCCTCTGCTGTCAAGAACTCTTTGCTTTGGTAGCGCCAAATTTTGACCAACGTTGAAAGGGCTGTGACTCTTCCACCACTAGAATTCGCATGCCGTTGAACCGATCCTTTCAAAAACGCGTCTCATCACAAAAATACTCAGACTCAGCGTGCAAAAAACATCACACGCTCTTGAACTGATCCATCATCCTTTGCCAGCGAGACACTGGCTACATCAGTTGTGCAGAAATGAGCCACTGGATCATGCCCCTGTGCCTGAGCAGTTACGTTCTGTCCTTTGGGGCGTTTCCATAACCGGTATGATGAACCATACGCAAGTATACAGGACAGTACAATTCGTAGTTACATAATACATAATCATCGAGCCCATATATATAGCGAATCTGCCAACTTAAATTTGCTGCTCTTGCTGGGCAAACCGTTTTCAGGGTATTGTATCATATATACTAAGTTGATATACTATTTTATATATACAATATAATATATTGTATAAAACATATATCAAATATATAAGCCAGAACGGTTCCGAACGGTTTTGATCTATTTATTGAGTGGGCCCCTTGGAAATGGTTCCGAACGGTTTCGAACGGTTCCGATCTATATCTAACTTTTCCTTTGTGATAGTTCAGAACGGTTCCGAACGGTTTCGATCTATATTAAACCATTGTCTTATATATAGTTCAGAACGGTTCCGAACGGTTTCGATCTACTTAACTACCCCGATCTATTCCGATCTATTTCGATCTATTCTGGATTTTTTCTGGTATCAAGTCATACATAGATCAGAACGGTTCCGAGCGGTTTCGATCTATCTTTGCCGCCGAGGTTATATACAGTTCAGAACGGTTCCGAACGGTTTCGATCTATTTCTAAGGCGTGTTTGTTGCGGATCGCATCACCAACATCATCTTAAGTTGTTTAAGTTTGAAATAACACCGTCGCCAACACTAGTTACGATATGTTCTAAAGCTTGGGCCAGCAGTTCATGACCTGTAAAGATTATTCTACCAAGCTCTAGTTACTTCCGATGTCTGAACTTGGGAGAAAAGTTGGGAATTGGCAATGGTATATTCCCGGCGCCACCACATGCCAAAAGAAAGCAACTGTCGCCTAGTTACGCAGAGCAACGCATGGTTGATGTCCAGTCTGTCTCCCTCCCGCCTGTTCAAAAGGCCCCGTTGCACCTGCGACAACTGGGAAGTGTATCCCCCGTCCTTGACGTTATAGGTCTTCTTCAGGTCGGCCACCACCTTCTTGGCACCGTCCGAAACCTTGCCATCCTGAGGCGTGAAAACAGTGTACGTTGAGCAGAAATAGTTCGAAATAGTTCGAAGCCCTCTTAAAGAGGCCAAGGGAACAACGAACCGTAGGCAATATAGGCTTGAACTATATATAACCTTTGCAATACAGGCGTGGGACCAAGTAAAGACTCCAGGGATCACCGACGTGAAACCGACGAATTGCACTACCCGAAAACAGCTCCCTGACTTTCATTCCCACCATCCTTGGACGAGGGCGGAGCCGTCAAACACAATCCGTAACTCAAAGCCACTTCACGGACATATTGCATGGTTTGACCAAGGCTTTGAGGTGTTAAGGCCGCGGGCAGCACTTCCGTTATGATGTGTGCCAGAGACCGCATTTCGGCAGGCTCGCAAATGTCTGAGCGAACCATCACGATGTAGACCCTGCTCCGACTCTGTGGAACACCAAAATTGGCTGACCTTGAAGGCGAGGTGACCAATTACTCCCACAGAACTCCTGACTCCCAAACATCCCCTCACTCTTTCAACAAAAAATTATGTGTGCTGGAATTGGCTCCACGTTGTTTTCCAAAATTATACAAGCATAGACCCCAAACAGCTTCAAAACGATTCGTTTAGACCAATATTAGTCAAAAATCGATTTCTTGGTATGCCCTACCTTCACCCCAAGAGCAAACTGCTTCATCAATGAATTTTTGTCGGCATTGACACTGAAACACTGAAACATTTTTGGAGGAGCAGCTAGTATTCATAAATATGGGAGGTGGAAGAAGATATAGAAAACTAAGCGAGGATCAAAATAGCGGAGAGCTGCTCATTATTTATATATATATGGGAGGTGGATGGAGATATAGCAAACTAAGCCCAGAAAACTGAAAACACAAAGCTTTTTGAGTGACCCTAGTTGAAAGGTGCGGACGCAGAGCCGGGCCACAGAGCCCAGCCACAGAGTTCAGGGGCGCGGCCAAGACAAGGACAAGAGGAGGACAAGAAGAGGACAAGGCCCAGCCACAGAGCCCAGCCACAAGGCCTGGACACATAGCCCAGAGCTCAGGGGCGCGGCCAAGAGGAGGACAAGAGGAGGACAAGGCCTGGACACAAAGCCCAGCCACAAAGCCCAGTCACAGTTCAGGGGCGCGGCCAGTGAGTGTGGCCAGCTCTTTTTTTCTAAGATAGAACCCCAACAGTAATCTGTTTGGTGAAAAACAGTATTCATGTTGGCTTTCTTTGTATCCCTGCGTCACAGCCAAGTTGCTGTAAGTACAGGACCTGCAGGTGGTAATTTGGAATGAGTTCCAGTCCCACCTCTTCATCTTGCCCGCTGGACCTCTGGAACCTCATACCTCGGCAATGTGATAAGCTGAACTAACTGAACTGAACTGTAAACTTGCATTGAACACCTGAGCTGCTCCTGGCAAGCTTCAAAACTGCCCAAACACCGAATGCCACAGCCAAGTTGCACTAGGTGCTCGCATTCCCCCAATTCACCGCTGGAAGAGGCCATGAAAAAGAAAGAGCAAAGGCGCTCTCTGTCAAAAAGACCAGCTCTGAAACAAACGTGTTAACATCCGCTTTGTGATTTGTGACTTGCAAATTGTGACATGTTTCTGTCTACACCACCCATCCATTCATCCAAACGAAAGGCTCAACTCCAGCTGGCTTCAGTCTAAAGGCGGCGAAGCGGCAAACGCGTGTGACTTCCACCTTGGCCCTTGTTTGTTTTCGGCGGTTTGCTGGCGCCTTGCTTCTCCACGCTGACTACCGTTCGTGCGTTAGTTGTTTTTTTTGTTCGTGGTTTGTGTGTCCAAGCATTGGGCTGGTTTTTTGGTTGGGGTGGTACTGGTGGCCCTGGTGGTGGTGGTGGTGGAGGAAGAACGCTTTTTTGGCGGGTTGGTGGTGGTGGCGGTGGTGGAAGAACGCGTTTTGGGGGAGTTGGTGGTCGGGGTGGGGGTGGGGGGTGGAAGAGGTGGTCGCAGTCGTGGTGTTGATCGGATGCGCTTCCTAAGTGGTGGCACAGTCCTTGGGTCCCAATCCTTTTGTTGCTGTGTTTGCTCGTCCTTTTCACCCGCACTCTTCGTTTGATCTTGACACGCAACCGCTTCACGCCGCGCCAGACTCTAGCCTTTTACTATATCTCTTGGTGAAATCTCCTGAATGGCCTGGAGCATAAACACTTCTGGAACACCAAAGGGCCAAAGGGTGTTTTCCAACTCAAATCTCACCAGTTTCCTGGCAGGAACAAAGAAAGTCTGTAAACAGTAAAGAATCTGGAAAAGACCGGCGTATTAGAAGCAAACACATCTAGTTAGAACGAGTGGCCAGGTAGCAAACTTCCCCAAATATTTTAGATATAGTTCGAGGCTCATTTAAATATAGTTCGAAGGCCTGGCCTGTGAATGACAGAGGGGGTCCAATAAAGAGGCCCATGCACCCAACAAGGCATATAGGAAGATGTTACAGAGACTGGAGGACAAGGTAGAGCTTTATAAGCTTCATGTGAAGCACTACCATATGAGTCCTACTCAGTTTCGTAGACGTGTTTCTATGTTGAAGCTTCCTGACTCTGTTTTAGAGAAGTATGAATCAGTTGTCAGGAATTGCCGTGTTTGTAACACTTCAGTGGCACCTCCGCCACGAGCCAGAGTCTCCGGTATTAGAGCTTCATGTTTTGGTGATGTTGTTTTTGCTGATCATTGTGAGGTTGAACTTCACAAGAACAAGTATATCATCTTACTTGTTCTTGATGGTGCCACAAATCTTCTCTGGGCTACGGCACAGAAAGACCTCATAGATCAAACCACCATCCAAGCATTGAGGCAGTGGTCTGATGAGAACAACTGTGTTCCAAGGGCCATCGTAGGAGACGAAGCCTTTTTCACCGATGCTTTTGTTGAATACTACAGGTTCCATGGTATACAACAATGTCCTTGTGGGCCAAGAACTCCTTGGCCGAACCGAGCAGAGACAGCTGTACGTTTGTTCAAACGTATGTGGCATGTTATGAAGGTAGATCTGGATGACCCACGTTTTCGTGGTGTTACGGTCAGAGAAGTGGTCAAGAAGGTAGTTTGGGCAAGAAATTGTCAGTTGACTATCAGTGGATATTCACCAATAGAGATAGCAACTGGAAGACGTCCACCAGATCTTTTTGACCTTGAGACCGCAAGCCCTGAGCAATTGTCAGCTAATGCCGCCGCACAAGATCGTACAAATTTGGAACTACAACGTGTGGCTTTGAGAGCTCATCAAGAAGCACGACAAGCTCAGGACCTTCGAGCAGATCTTGCAAGAAGGACTATGCCAAGTGACGGTCCTTATTTCCAAGGAGAGAAGGTTTTTGTTTGGACTCAGGATTCATCAAAGTTCAAGGATAAAGGACGTTGGGTTCGTGCCACAGTACTTGGACAAGAAGGAGCTATGGTCCAAGCCAATACTGGTAAGGCAGTGATACGTGTGAATCAGTCAAAGGTTAGACGCGATCACGATGAGTGGCATGATGTTTCCATACCGGCATTAGACGATGAGAATCCGGAGAACTTACGTGAAGATCACGAACTGTATGTTGATGCCGAATTTGGAGAACAGTCCTTTTTCTTCTGTAATGATGATCATCCTGATGTTGTTGAGTTACTTCATGGAAACAGTGGATTATCTTGGTTCCTTTCAAAGAATGGTGTTAAAGTTGCATCTCCTATGGATTTCAAGGCAGGATACAACTTTTCCACTATGAAGGGTCAAGATGGTATTTGGCAGCAACTTGAGAGGTTGCAGCCCCACTGTATAGTGATCAACAACCCTTCTCCCAAACAGAACAGAGCTTCTATTTGGTTGCTATGTTGTAATGTGATTGAGTGGCAGTTGAGAAGGAAGAAACATGTGTTTGTGACTGTTCCCAAAGGAAACAAGTTTTGTTTGTTTTTGCAGAAGTTTATTTCTTCGTTGAAGGATCGATTTTTAACTTTGATGTGAATATGAATTGTTTCTGTTATTGTCCGAATGGAATGAGTTACGTGACAGTCTTCCATTCCTATGCATCCTGCCAAGGATGGAAAAGTATTGGTGACTGTTCATTTCAAGCTAAAACAGTGCAAGCCACTAGAAGCAACCAGTACTTCAAGGATCCTGACTGGAAGAAGTTTCCGTTCTCATTTTTGGTTGAGATGAATCGTTTTCTTCCTTATAGTGAGACTTCCGACAAGCGTCAGAGTTTCCTTATTGAAGATCTTCTGGAGAACTTTGACTCTGGAAGTTTGTGTGGAACAGCTCTCTTGTTAGAGAGAGAAGCTCATCAGTCAATTTTGTTGAATTCCGTAAGAACGGAAGAGACGACGGAAATTCCGGTTCCACTTAGACACATACTACCACAAAGGTTCACTACTACTGAACTGATCAGAACCTTGAGGCAGGTAGATGCACTACCTCAGAGATCAGAGTTTGATGTGACAACATCCTCTGATTCTCGAATTGTGTCATTGATTCCAGGCCTGAAGGAGATTAGACGAAGAACCTTGCCACAGATGTATTTTGAGAGATGTAAGGTCTATCGTGGTACTTTTGGTAGAGTGCATCCTCTCTTCAACTCTGAGGATGATGCAGTGTTGATTATGTGGAAGCCAGGAAAATACCATCAGGTTTTCTTTATGTTTGTGTCACAACTGTCTCCTCATCATGAACAGTTTTTGGTAGATCATTGGAGTATGATAGTGTATGAAGCAGAGACGACAGGCGCCGTGAAGCGCATTGTGACTCCTGATGAAGTAGCTCTAGAGGATCCAAAGGATCAACCTCCAGACTACGGACCACCGATGGATGATGATATGGCTTATGAGCCGATTCCCGTCTCGGGGGAACAGCAGTATTTTGATCCAGACGATGAAGATATGTATCCGCCTGGTGATGGACCGGGTGGCAACCCTGATGATCACCAGGGTGGACAACCTCCGGGACCACCTCCGACAGGTTCCGTAGCTGGTCCGAATCAGTTCGGAAATCCCGATGTTCCTTTGGAGCAACTCGGATATCCATCGAGCGATCCGGAAGAGGCAATGCCGGAGATTACGAGTGAATCCCGTCCGCCAGATGATCCGGGTCAACCACCGATAGGGTTTCCGAGTGACACGGATCCCGTTCATCCGTTCGTACCGTCGCCAGATTCGAACACGCCGGAGCCAGAACCATATGTTCCGGAGAATCGTGAACGTCACAGTAAGCACATGCGGAAGCTTTCTGTGGACTCAACCCTGGAGATGTGTTTGTAATTTATATAACTGCTTAATGAAAAATCAACGAATAAATTATGAATGCCCAAATCGAATTTAAAAACGTGATTTTGCATTTATCTGCCTCCTCCCTCAAAACCAAAGAAACAGGAAGGTATATGGATGCACCCGCATGTTTTTGGGCATGTTTGATCATGTTCGTACACCGATCGTGTGTTCGTTGTCAATTAAACATGTTCCACTCACGCGTGATCATGCATACTTGGTCACGCACAGAATTCTCAAAAGCTTGTGCACTCATGATTTGTCATTCAAGGTTGCCCATGCATGCTGGTGTTTCAGCTTTCTCGCTGCGTAGCCATTTCTCGGAATTCTCAATGCTTTAGCTTTGCCTTTCTTGACGCCTCGCTGAGAGTGCCAGGAACTGAGCCTAAATATGCAATGAAAGAGTGAATTGATTTATGAACCTTTGTCGCCTTTGTTCGTGTACTTTTCTTGGCTCAGAGCTCTCTTTCTGGGATTGTATTGTTCCACCATGGCCACAGACAATCCTCAGGCCTCAGGGAATCAGGAAACGTGCGATTGCTTTTCTTGTCGCTTGGCTTTCCGCTTTGTGGTTGCATTTTGGAGGATGGCGATGAACAACTGGAGACCATGGCGCCCACTTTGTTCAAGACCTAGATATAATGTGTGTCAGTGTGTACTTTTGGGGGGGCTGGCCCACGGTCCCAGGACATTTGCAGATGCAGTGGATCAAGAAAACGAAGCTCCTGTGAAGCCTGGAGCTGAGGAAGGCAATTATGGCAGCGTGCCTTCTTGGTGATTAAATTTTCAGGTGCAAGCAGGCCGAACATCATCGACCCTCAGTGCCGCCAATGACTTTTGAAGGTTCACCTGGAGCAGGGACGATCCAAGTTGGAGGGCGCTACGTGCCGATGCCACCACCTCCAAAACTTGAAGTTTGGACAGTTCAGCCACCTCCGCCAGCAGTTCACTTGACTTGGCCCCCTGGTTTGCCAAAACCTCCTCCTGTTCCTGGCCTGACAGCGCCTGCTGATATTAAGACTCCACCTGAGCGGAAGCGCCCGCGAGATGAGGCAGGGTCTGCTGCCTTGCTTCAGTGAAGGGACAAGAATCATTTAAATCCAAGACTTGCGAAGGCAGGCCCAATTCCTGAAGCTGTGGCACGTACAGGCCTGGGTTTTGATGCGTCAGTAATGTCAGTACTTGATGGGCACGCAGCCATTCTACCAAGGAAAAGCTCGAGCTGAGGGCTGTGAGGCCATCCCAAAGGCTAAGCTTGCTTAAGCGTCGTTCACCTCTATGTGTGAAAAGATTTGAGCGCTTGCTTGGTTTTGCTGGTTTTGCTGCCTCACGGTCAGAGTTTGTTCATTCACGAGTTTGTTCATTCATGGGTTTGTTCACTCATGAGTTTGTTCATTCATGAACTTGTTCATGCATGAGTTTGTTCATTCATGAACTTGTTCATTCATGAACTTGTTCATTCATGAGCTTGTTCATTCATGACTTTGCTCATTCATGCACTTGTGCATTCATGAGCGTGTACATTCATGATCTTGCTCATCCAGGGTCTCTTCATGCATGAGTTTGTCCACTCACTGGTGTGTTTGTTCATGGAGCTTGTTCATGTATCTGTGCACTCATGGCTTTCATGCATCTTTTTTCCCTTGCTCATGTGTTCAGATTTGCTTTCTGTTCGAAGCTCAGTTTGATGCCAACTTGCTCTGCTGAATCCGCCCAGGTGTCTATCATGTTGGGTCAGGACTGCTTCTGCTGAAATTTGGCCATGTTCACAATCACTTCTTTTCCTGGAGGAGCAATGTGGCAGCGCTACAAACCATGGAAGTGTACGCCCAGCTCTGGTCCTAGTGCCCTTTGCAATTGTTTGGAAGAGCTTGCCTGCGCATGTGTGACCTGTCACGTGTGAGTTGTGTCGAGACCAATTTGGGCGGTTGTGCCTGCGCATGATTGGTGGTGTTCGCAGCCCATTTGGGGTCAATCTTCTTGCGTGAATCAAAAATGATCAAGCAAGGTAGGTTGAGGCAGTTGGATGAGTGCCCCACTCTGATTCAAGATTATGTAGCTGCCTGGGATAGATTCCCTTGTTTGGCCGAGGCAGGGCCTCTTGCACACACAACTTTCTGGATACTGTCTTGTTTTTCAAAAGTGAATCTCAAAACAAGGCAGTTTTTGAAGCATTGAGAGGCTGGATACAGTTTCATCAAGCCGCACAGTGAGAAGCTTTTCGGGAAATCGCCTTGCACAATCAAAGATGTAGAACTCAACAAGGAGGCCTAATCAGCTGGGTTCTTGAGTCTTGAGCTTCACTCCATCTGGCAACTCAGATTTGAGTGGGCTTGCAGGTTGTCATGGGAATTCTTATTGCTTCGCCTGGTACTGACACGAGACTCAGTGAAGAGGTGCTGTGTCACGCCATTATGCAGCACTACAAGGAACACCACAAAATCCCAGTCGGTATCTCTGAAGAAGTCTTGTGGGCTTGGGCTGCCAAAATGGCTTCAGCCGCAGTGAAATTGGGATCACGGTTCAAAAGGCTTTTGTCCCTAAGTGAGAATGCCAAGTCAAAAGTAATCCAGGAGATGAAACACACTGTCCGCAGTGCACGCCTTGAGAAAAAGAAGGCGAGCGCAGATCTGCCAAGCCCAGATCCTGTGGAGATCTTGGACCATGATGATGTCTTTGACTGGGGGAAATTGGAGCAACAACCAGTGGCTGTGGGCCAGGGCACAGAGAGAAAGGATTCGTTCTTGTCAGATGCTTCTACTGCGGCTAGTCCGGGGCAGGCTTCCACAAGTCCAGAGCAGGCTGTCTCGAGCTCAAGCCAGGTTGCTGATGCTGCTATAGCATTGGGCTCTGTGAAGCCAGTTCACGGCAAGCAGGGGAAACAAGAAAACCCTTTAGCGCTACCCGAGAGTGCCTGAAGCTGAGTGTCTCTATGTTTCTTAGTTGATATTGCTGTCTTTTTCATCGGCAGTTGTTTTGGTTGGGTTGTTTGAGGTCTTGAACGTTTTGCGTGGCTTGGCTCCCGTGGAACCCTTCTCCACAGACCCGGGTGATGGCCAACCTTGTGAGGAAGATGATGAGGAAATGGAGACGGTAAAGAAATCGAAAAAAAAAAGCACAGAAGGCAAAGAAAGCAAAGAAACACGGAAGAAAATGCAAGCAAAGGTCTTCGAAAACCAAGAAGACTGCACAGGCAAACCAGCCTGTGGCAAGACCAGGTCTCCAGGGACAGCCAAACTCCAGTGCCTACGAGGCCAAATCGTTCAATGAGTCGAGGAAACGGTTCATTGAAGCAGAGATGGCGAACAACTCTGTCAAGTTCAGAGAAGCTTCCACACGGTGGATGTTGTCAAATGAGAGGGCAAGTCTGCTGGAGGGACTGAGCGCAGCAGAGTTGAAGCGAAGGAAATTCGCGTAATTGATCTAGCTTGGGGGGGTTGAGCATCCAAATGGTGATGCGCAAGGGGGTGTGCTGGCTAAGAGCCTTGATCTTCATATCAGGGGTTGCCAGACTCAGAGGTGCTCGCAAAAAAAGCGTTCTTCGTGTCTGTTTTGTGCTGACTTACAATGCCAAAACAATGCAGCAGCATCTGCTTTGAGAACAATTATCTTGCTCAGTGTGTTTTGGCCAACTTCTAGAGCGTGCTTTGACTTCAGTAGTCAGCATGTTGCAAACGCTAACGATTCGCCAGCTCCTAGCATGGCGCATCCCAGTGGCGATGGTGATTGTTTGCCTTCTACTTGCCCAAAACCGTGCTGCTTCAGAAGTTCAGGAGCCTAATTACATGTGATTTTTGCGATTTTGGACGAATTGTCTGTGCAGACACGGGACTTTGTGGAGATCTACTCAGGGGCAGGGCAAGCAAGCGCTGCTCTCCGACAGGAACATTTGTGTTTTATTTTTCCGATTCATGATGCTTCCATGGTACGATAACCAACTCTTGAAACCTGATTTGCGAAGGCAGGATTCAAGGGAACAAGCCTGGATATCAACTTTGGATTCGACATCCTAAGTCCAGCAGGTTTTTTGCAGGAACCTCAATCAAAGTGTGTTGACCTGGTCATCGAAAATTGTTCTTGTTGAGGTTGGCTTTGAATGAAGTTCGCAGGGTTCGACCTGGCGGGCTAGTCTTGGTTGGATTGCCGTGCTCTTCATTTTGCAGGCCGCCTGCCCCCTAGACTGGGGGTGAGTTGCTTCTGAGCTCACATGGGTTTGTTGCACTTTCTATTCCAAGGGCGGCTGGAACACATCAACGATCTTGGATCTGGCCACAGGGCAACCGAGGCTTTACCTCAGTGGCCATTGGCAATGAACTGGCGTGGAAAACCTGCTTGATCCTTATTTTTGCAAGCTCACGAGGACTGCGTTGGCTACTCGAGCAGCCGGAGGGCAGTGCAGCGCCAATTCACCCTGGCTTTCAATGGCTGTTTGATACCATTCAGGTCGGGACAGTTTGTGGGCTGTGGACTGCCACTCTTTTCCAAAGATGTGTGCAGGTGTGGTCTACAGGTGTCTGGCACGGACTCTATTGGTGGTTCATTGGAACCCCAAAGCGGCAGCGGTGGTTTTCGAATGATTCCCAGATGCTCCAATCCCTCTCCGCGGTGGCAGGGAAGATGCAGCCTGGTGACCGAGCCAGGTTTGGAGGAGAATCTTTGACTAAACGTTATCGCAAAGCTGATGGCAGTATTGGTTGGAGCGGCAAGACCTCTGTTCTCAAGAGCAGTCAGTCCCTTTGCTGCCTTAAGGCTGTACTTCTGGTATTGCGCTTTGGTGTCTTGTGTCTCTTTCTTGCTCCAGGGAGTATGCATTTGTCTTTGGTCAGCACCTAGCGCTGTTGCTCCGGGAAGCTTTGAGCAGCCCAAACTGGAAGGTGGACTGGCGCCTGTGATTGCCAATGTTTGTTTTGAATGAATTGCTCCAGGCATTGCCGTCTGGTCCCTCCAAACTGCTTCCCGAGATGGATCCACACAAGATGGAAATCCAGCTCTTCAAGGCATGGGAACCCAGCTCTTCTTATTGTGTATGTTCTGTTTTGATGCGTTAATTGAAAGAAAATGGATTGGTCTGGCGTGGGATTCTGGAAAGAGGCGGTATGTGTTTGTAGCAAGACTTTGCTCAGATTTTGTTGTTGGCTTTGGCAGGCAAAGCTTCAGCAGGTTGCTTCATATTTGATCAAGTCTAAGCATTGGACACCAGCCCCACCATGGAAGATTGCTCTGACTGAAGCTTTCGATAGACTTTGTGTGGCCTAAAGATGGAGGGATGTGCAAATCTGCACGTTTAAGTGGGTTCTTGCTTGTAGGGTGTCGAACAAGTAGCTCAGATGACTGTCCGCGCGGACAGGCGTGAAAAAGTGTGCTTTTTAGCGTTATTTGCCCCTCAAACCGCGGCATTTGCCCGTGAAAAGCGTGAATTTTGTTATTCGTAATTTATTCGCCCTGTATTCAGCCCCTTTCCTGCAGTTTAGCGTGTCTCACTGGTCTTTGGTGACATGGCCTCCGTGAAGGAAGCTTTGGAGACTTTGAAAGATGCGCTGGGTGGCCGGAAGCCCACTTGCAAAGATATAGCTGATGCCACTGGCATGGATTTGGAATATGTGAAGAATCTGTTTGGTGGTGACCTGGCAGAGCGGCCAGATGACTCAGACGTGCAACCTGAAAAAAAGAGAGGTCGCAAACCCAAAGCCAGCCAGACCGCAGTGAATGAGCCTGAAGCGAAGGCTAAGGGTAAAGCCAAGGCAAAGCCAAAGGCGGAACCAAAGCCAAAGGCGGCCAGTAAGCGTGCAGCCGAGCCTGCAGTGCCTGCTGACCATGAGGTTGTGGCTTTGGAGCCTTTGATGAAATCTCAGAAAGTGCTGAAGAAAGAAACGCCTACTGCAGTTGAAGTACCGGAGGCTGGTTTCCCGGACTTGTATTTGTGTTCTTTTCTGTGTGTTTTTCTGCAGGCTGCTGCCCCGCAACCCTCTCAAAAGCCTGAGATGGAGAAGCAGCTGCAGGGGCCTTTTGGTCTGGCTAACTTAATGTGGCTAAAGTGATGCTTGAAAGTTGTTCCTTTGTGCTCCTATAAGCAGTGCTGCGTTGAGGTCTATGAAGACCTTCCTTCGTGGCCAGTCGGATTTGAGCAAGCAAGCTCGCTCCCAGTCTGGACCCTATATTTGCGGGCACTCCAAACAGGTTGCATTTTCGTTGACCTTTTTGCGCACAGGCCCGACCTTGCTGTTAGCAATGCTGAAGAGGATACGCAGCCTGTCGAATTTGATTTGACTTTGCCTGAAGACCCGGAGGCTCTTCGGCAGATGAAGGCTTTGCCTATGTCTCCAGCTCCACCTACTCCTGTTAAGGTTGACTCTCCTCCTGATCCGATTGCTCCTGTCGATCAGGAAACTCAGGAAGTGCCAAGCGCGCTAGAAGATGCGCCAAACAAACCTGCAGAGCTTGGCTCTTCTTCGCAGCGTGTCATGCCAGCTGCCCCAATGTCACAGGACCAAGAAGGTGGTATGAAAGAAGTGGCAGTGGTCAACAGCGCCACCCACCGGAAGGAATACATGAGGCTGAAACGTATGATGGAAGGGCAGCGTGGTCTTGGCTTCCCTCACATGAAGCGCCTATTTGATAGCGACAACAGAGTGGAGAAGCAACAGCTCCTTCAGACTTGGGTCAACCAAGGAGAAAATGCTGAAGCATGTGAAGGCTACCTTGTCATGCGTGCCACACAGCAACACAAAGGAGAATCCAAACAAGAGCTTTTGACCGTGCGTGCAGTGCGTGCGATGGGTTTGAGTGAGTTACTTGCTTTAAATGTGTTCTTGACTTTTGTGCGTTTGCTTGTGAAGAACCTGGATGAAATTGTTTCTGACATGGGCTGATGTGTGTCGATGCTCAGGCCCAAAATTGAGGCCGTGGTGCGGCGTGGTGGTGGTGTTGTTGACCCAGAAGTGCCAACATCATTGGATGATGTGGCATACTGGGTCACAGTGTCTCGAACTCGAACGAAGACTGAGACCATGGAGCGCACCACTGAGCTTCACGGATCGGTGGATGCTAATGACGCGATGGCAGCGTTTCATGGGGCTGACAGCCGGATTGAGAGGCTGACTGGCTTGCCTTCCAGTTCAGGATCAGTGGCTCCTACCCAGGATGCTTTGCTGAACTTTGTAAAGGAAAGCGCTGCTAGCTCTGCACCGCACGCAACAGGAGGTTCAGGAGGAGGCCCTTGTTATGGCAGGTTGTCTCTGCCGCTAACTTTGCTACATCGCCGCTTGTTCTTTCAAGTGTTTCAACAGCTGCTCCACTCATGACGCATGATCTTGTTCACTCATGAGTTTCTTCATTCACAGCTTTGTCCATTCATTTCCTTGTTCACGCATGGCTTGCTCATGCATGACCTTGTTCATTCATGATCTTGCTGCGACATGTGCTGGTTCATTCATATGTTGTGGTGTTGGGCATCCATGTGCATTGTTCAATCATAGTTATATTTGTTCACTCGTGACTTGTTCATGCATCTTGCTCATTCAAGACCGCGTTCATGCATTCATCAGTTTCCCTGGCCCACCCCAAATTTCAGGAAATTTGATGGGTGGGCTTTGCTGCCAGGCCGAGCCAAGTCAAAAGCGAAGGCAAAGCCCAAGGCCAAAGCCGAGGACAAGGGGATTGCTGTGAAGCTCGAGGGCAAGAACTGGGAACAGAAGAAAACGCTCATGTGTGGGAACCTCACCTCTGGTTAAGGAAAGTAGGACAATGCACTTGCGTCATGTCACTAAGGTTCAGAGCTGAAGAAAGAGCTGAGCAGTGTCAATAGCCAGGTCTTGGACATGTGCGCATATGGAGAGGGCGGTGACTTTGACAAGTTCATTGACAGCTTGAAAGCCACAGCGCAGAATCTGACCAATTGCTACAACAGGCCAGGTGTCCAGGTTAGGAAAACCTTGGGATTTCTGGATCCAATTGCACAGGATCCTCACTGGCCACGAAGAAACGTTTGAGGAGCTGCTGGACGAACTGCAGGATAAGGCCTCTTTCTTTTCAGCATCCAATGCCCCTTTGAACACTTGAACACTGGTCATTGGCAATTGGTTGCCTGCTGCAGGTTGCTGATTGCCGACTGCTAAAGGCACAGGTGCGGGCGATCTTGGTGGAGCTGAAGAAGTGGCGCTGGCCATGTTGTTGTGTGTTGGGCATTGCTCCACTGAAAAATAGAAATTGTTTGGCAATGGCAGGGGCTACCTGCAAGAGACGAAGGGCTGAGGACATCATGTAGTGAATGAATTTGTTTTGATTTGATTTTCCCTTTCCTGTGGCCTGCAGGATTGGGTCATCGTGATCTTGAGCTTGCGGCCATGTTTTTGGTTGGTGAGACCTGTGAGGTTTGCTTTTGGCAGGGCATACTGCAGGAGCAGTGCCATGTAGGCAATACACCGCCGCCTTCCGCAGGTATTGTTTTCCACTCTTGTTGGGTTCTGACTCTGTCCACTATAGTTGGGTTGTTGTTTTTGCCGCTGTTTCAATCTTGTCTTTGGACGGGGGCTGGCTAAATCTGATGGCCGTCAAGTCTAGATCGAAGTCATGGCGAAGCTGAACTTTGTGAGCAAAGTTCTGGGGAAAAGTCTCCTGCTCCAGCTGATGTTTTTTTGTGTGTGTGTGTGAACTTGCCTGCTTCATGATTCTCTTTTTGTTGTGAAAGCGGCAGCTCATGTATCACAGGTACTGCGGTTGAAACCGTGCGAAGGGCCCTAGATGAGAGGTGTGCTCCAGAAAGGCTCATACATATGTCATTTTGTTGTTTTCTGTGGGCAGGCTTGGCGTGGCAGTGGGAACAGGGCAAGCGAGTCTTGCTCTTGCTGGAGCACTTGGCCGTGCTTATGATTCAACTATTTTTGGGAGGCTAGGTGTGAGAGCACGCATGTTTTTGCTGTTGCTGTGTGCTGGGAGGCCTGCAACAAACACTTCGGAGACGCTGGCCCATCAGCGCATGCGAAGGGGCAAACTGTCTCTGGATGCTCAAATCACATGGCACCATCTCCCAATGTGGGATGATGAGGTTGGTGTGGTCTTCAAAGAATGGCCGTTCATCTTGCCCACAGATTTTGCTCGAGCCTTATTGCCGCACGCTTGCAGCAATTGGTGTTGGAAAGATTTGTCCTAAGGCTGAAACTTTGGTGTCCTCAAACTATGCTGAGATTTTGGGCACTCTGCCTGACCATTATTGGGAACGCATGGCTGCAGAGGTTGGTTTTCATCCTTTGAACTCAGCGGCTCTTCCGCTCCTTCTGTTTGGCGATGAGTGCCAATGCCAGAATACAAATTTTATGGTGGTTACATGGCAGAGTGAAGTGTGCCCAAAGTCATCGGACGCTATGTTTTCCAGGCATGTCATCACGATGTTTCCCAGCAGTGAATACTACATTGAAGAGGAGAGTGGCACGAATGTCACTTTGCAAACGGCGATGGGCATCATAGTGCAGTCATTGAACTTCCTTGCTGAACATGGAGTTGGGCAGCCCAAATTGTTTGCTCAGTGCATCGGAATCAAAGGGGACTGGAAATGGCACCGGCAATGCTGCAATCTGGTTCGCCATTATGGTGTTAACAGTGTATGTTACATGTGTCCAGCGACAAAGAATTTGGTTGACCCACTCACAAATTTGAGCCCCAATGCACATTGGCGTGGACAAATCCACAACCCAGCCAATCCACCGTGGGAAGTGGAGCCCGCTGTGGCTTCCTTGCATGGGTGGGCCACATGGTTTGTGTTGCCTGATCTGCTACATGTTTGGCACCTGGGGATTGGTAGAGATGTGGTGGCCGGCTGTTTGCTGATTTTACTTCGCAAGCGTGGCCCAGAGGCTTACTTCAGAGGGGCGAGCTTGCAGCTGAGGATGGCTGATGCAACGCAATGTTTAAGGTCTTGGGCCTCCAGGAACAAAGAGTTGCTCCCACGCAAATTCAAGATCACAAAAGCAAAACTCAATTGGAAGTCTGGTGAATTTGCGACTTTCAAAGCTAAGGGGGCAGTGGTTGCACTTTTCGTGAGGTGGCTCTATGATTTGCTCAATGAGCGTGATTGTGGGAACCACTTGCTGCACTCATGTGTTTGGGCAGCTGGGCACAGTGTTGGTATGCTTTCCAAGGCCAAACGCAAAAGTTGCTTTTTGGAACCTGCTGAGAAGGAGCAAATCCATACTGTGGGAACGCTTTTCACACATTGCTATTTGCTCTTGCATAGAGCGGGGAGTGGCTGCGCACGTGTTGGAGTGTTCAACCCACGTCCGAAAATCCATTTGCTGCACCACATGTTCTTGCTCCCATGTGGCAGCAAAAATCCTGCAACTGCCCAGTGTTTTATGGATGAGGATTTTCTCAAGAAACTTATGCAGATAGCTCGCCGAACGCACACTTTGACGGCACCATTTTCTACATTGCGCCGTTGGCTTTTGGGGCTGAAAGAAAAATATGATTCAGTGCTTCTGGAACTTTCAGTTTGCGCGCAAGCAGATGGAGAATCATGACATTGGCCATTGGCCTTCTGAGCGTCGCGTGAAAAAATGCGTTGTTGGGATGAGCTCGGGGCTGCCTCGGTTTTGGGTGTAAACAACAAATATAAATGGTATACGTACACATATGGTACATCTACAAATAATTGGCTTTTGTTTGGCTCAATGTCTTCACAGTGTGATCCTTTTCAATGGGCCACGAGCGCAACACCATGGCAATATGTCGGCTAGCGCAAATCATGTGCCCACATATGCGCAAGCATGATAACGCCGCTACAAGCAAGAACCAGCAAACCTACTCTGGAACTCTCTCTGGAATCAAGGCGACAAGCGCATAAATTACAAATCGGCGAATGGAGTCTAGATGGCCAAATGACAACTTTTTAAATTCAAAACGCATCTCCAGGACTGATGCTTTGCCAAAGGCGAAGGTGAAGTTTCAGGTAAAACGTTCTAAGGTTCAGTTACCGGGACATGATGAACCTATTATTCCGGCACCTCCGAAGTCTGTTCCCAGAAGTTTCTTTCCTGGACATTCGGAGAATCCGACAGCATCAAGTTCGAATCAGCCACAAGCAGCCGACATTCCCGTGCCTGCGAGCACAGTCGAAAACGATGACAATGAGACGATTGATACAAATGAAACAGATTCAGAACCTATTTTTGATGAAGAAGATGTGAAAGGTTTTGAGAAGGATCCAGACAAGGATCTGGACGATGAGAAAAATCTTTTTGTTAGTTTTGACGATATGGCTTTTTGTGTCATAGGTCCGAACCAAGCTCCTCCGAGTTTTAACTCGTATGATCCGAAAGGTTTTTCACAGTTCTGCCAGTATCTTGCAAAGACAATGGCTAGGAAGACGCCAAAGGCAGAGAGTGTGATTACTCCGGAAGTGCTCCGGAAGTATGCGAAGGAGATCAAGCAAGCTAAACTAGAGGAGTTTCGCAGCTTTTTAGACTTTACTGCGATGAAGTATCGAGACCGAAGACGGCATAAGATCGATAACTATGTTACCGGTCGATGGGTCCTGACCATCAAGAGTGACAAGAATGGTAACTTTAAGAAGTTTAAGGCCAGATGGGTCTGTCGAGGCTTCCAAGATGCCCAGAAATGGGACCTCCAGACGGACTCGCCAACCGCGACCAGGTATGGTTTTCGCGTAGCATGTCAGCATGCAGCCTCTTCTTTTTGGGACCTGTTGCACATCGACTTGAAAACTGCCTTTCTTCAGGGGGAACTTTACGACCTCGAGCGACGCGTTATTCACGTTCAACTTCCGACCGACATCGGATTGCCTCCGTATCTTGTCGGACTGTGCACCCGTTCAGTGTACGGATTGAGTGATGCGCCTCGTCGCTGGTGGAATCGACTCGACAAGTTTTTGCACTCACTCGGATTAGTTCCGACTCGAGCCGATCGGTGCACGTATGTTTGCTACTCCAGATGTTTGAGGGTTCCTAAGGCTGTGAACTACTCATCAGAGGAGATGCCAGCCGAACCGGAACCGGTATCCTTCTACGTAGCAGGTGCGCCGCCAAACGAATTCCGCGACACAGCGGAGGAAGTTCGTAGGTCTTTTCTCTGTGAAGAACGTCTGTTTTCGGTGTGTTACGGAAATAGGTCGGAGAAGACGGTGACGCGTAGCCTGCTTAAGGCAGAGGATGGAAAATGGACTCCTGTGGTAGATCAGGAACTCCAGAATTTCCTTGACTCTGTAGAGCACAAGGCAGGTTGGCACCAATATGCAAATGGCCATGCTCAAGTCGCTTATCGCGCTAAAGCTCTTCGCACTCCCGAACCTACGTATTCGCGTTCGCGCTTTTGTTTTCGGACTTCAATAGTTAAGCGTAAGGGTGTTTGGTGGCTTCTCGAGACAAACAAGGATATCAGAAACGAGAAGAATGCAGTGACGTTAGAGGAAGAAGCTGAAACGCTTGTCAGTCTTTTTCTTCCTGCAGAACATACGTATACTGTGACACAAACGCCTCAGCTTACACCTGAAGTTGTGGAAGAGTTGCTTGGGCATTTTATGGACCCTGTGCATGGCAGTAATTCTAAGAATAGGTCACCCATTGGTATGTGTTGTTTACATGTTGATGATCTTTTTGTGACAGGTAATGATATCTTTTTGAAACAGTTCAAGGATATTGTGAAGTCACAGTTTAAGATTGGACATGAGGACACAAATGACCTGATGTTTACTGGACAACGTGTTGCTTGGAAGATGCAAGAGAAGACCAAGAAGAAGGAGTACATCTCAGTAGAGCAATCCCTTTGTGTCCAAGAATTGACTGAGATTATTATTCCAAAAGGTTTGAAGGATGAGGACAAGTGTGACAAGGACATGCACACAGCCTTCAGATCCCTTCTTGGCAGCATAAACTGGTTACAATCCAGAACACAATTCCAAGCATGCTACCAATTCTCAAGGTCAGCATCAGCATCAGCAGGACCTACAATAGGTGATTGCAAGGCCCTGAACAAGCTGTGCAAACAAATCGTGACTGACCCTATGGAGTTACGGTTTTGGCCACTTGAAGGTAGTCCACGTTTAATTGCTATGCCAGATGCCGCATTCAGGAACAACAGTGACAAATCCTCTCAGCGTGCTATGGTTATTTTTATGGGTGAGCAAAGGAAGGCAAAACAGAAGAACACTAAAGGCTCACTTATCTTCTTTGAATCATCTAAGATCAAGAGAACAACCCTGTCCACAACTGTTGCAGAGTTGTATGCATTTATGAAGTGTTATGGCACTTGCCAAATGCTTAGAGGCTTGATCAAGGACATTACAGGCTACTCTACTGACATTCACATGCGCACTGATGCTAACAATCTTGTGACTACAGCTAGTACTACTCATGTTCCTGAGCAACAGGAGACTATTCATATGATCCAAATGCTTAGGAAGGAAGCATGCTCTGGTGCAATTGCTGACTTGTCACATATACGCACTCAGTGGTGTCTTGCTGACTGTCTTACTAAGAAGTCTGCTAGTCCTCAAGCCTTGATAGATGCAGTACGCAGTGGTTGTTTGAAGGAAGTTGACGCACATCCACCTTTTAGATCTCTTATTGAACACAAGGCATATATGCGTGGATGGCTTCCTACAGTATGCACACATGTTGACTTTTCACATGATGTGTTTTATCTTGGAGATTCTTTGCACTGAGAGTGAGAGGAGAGAATTCAATGCATGTGTTTTGTTTGAGAGAAATTTGAATTTCTTTCATGAATTTGTGCCTGCGGCTCAAATTAGCTTGGCAAGATCAGCACTTTTCTTTCGGAGACTATTGCCTTGCATCGTTGACTACCTGTCATTTCTAAGACTGAGGACACTGGCCTCTGACCGGTGGACTTTGTATCAACAGAGATGGCCGGTCAGGGAGCGTCCAATCTGGTCAACATCTTTGAGTATGCTCGAAACTGGTCACAAAAGGTTCCTTGGGGACAACCTCAGAACTGGGCAAACCGTTTGAGACGCCCACGTACGCCAGTTGAGTTCCATAGGAACTCAGAGCAGGATGAATTGATCTTAACCGACATTCTTGCAATGTGTTTGGCACCTGAGAACCATGCTAAGTTCAATTTTCGAGTACGGTGGTTCGCAGAGATTGCCAGATACGCTCTTGGCTATGTCACCCAAGAGGAAGAGGATGAATATGAGAGAAGCAGACAGTTCGTGGCAACAAGAGTTGCGTGGAGGCAAAACGATTATGGGAAGATAGCCACGGGGCTCAACTATATGCTACGACATGATCGTTCTCTTGACAGGTTGATGGACAGTAGGGCAATGATAGAGCTTATGCCTCTGATCACAGAGGGGACTGCTCGTATGCCATCACCTTTCCGTATTTATCCTAATGCCTTCTTTGCTATATTGCATAGCGATGAGAAGCAAAGATTTCATTTGGTGATTCGCCTAGACAAGAATGTTTGGCACAACACAGGCAATCAATATGATATGCCCTTCTCCATGCGTTTGGGAGTGAACCAGGGGCATACAGGACTCATGCAGAACATCAGCCCAGAGAAGTTGAATCATAGATTGACTTCTATTGAGGCAAGATGTTTGGGACATGTTTTTCATGTTACCAGAAGGGAGAACTGGGCCAGCATTGAGAGGTATGGTTTGATGAGAGACCCTCAAAGTTGGAATAGAAGGAACAGAGGTGAAGGAAGAGATTATGTTCATTTTATGTACAGCAATCCACAAACTTCACTTTACATTCCTTTAGGCCCAGGTACAGTGGTTCCAAGAGATTATGGACAGCCTTTGTATGTGAAGCTTAATGTGATTCTTTGGCTTCGGGCTGGACGTCCTCTGTACTTCAGCAACAATGGAGTGGTGCTTGCACATTGTGATGTAGAGCCCACATACTTGGACATTAGTGTGGATGAACCACAACCACAAGATGCTCCAGAGCCAGCTAAGGAGTTGAGAAATCCTAAGTAAGTCGGCAGAGGAGATGATGGAGCTCATCAATAGTGAGAAGGTGCAACAAGAGAGAGTACGAGCCTTGTTCACCAGACTATCTATTGACAAGCCATATGCCAGAGAAGTTCTCAGGAGGATTCATGCCGACGAGCCTGAGACAAAACAAGTTAAGAGGCATATGCTTCTTTGGTTGGATGATTTGGATTTAGGAGCAATCGCCCGTTTTGTCCAATATGAGAATCATCCTGAACGTGAGTACAATCGTTCACGATTGAGGTCACGTCAGGTGATGTCAGAAGGCCATTATCTCCAAGGATGGTCTTTGATTACACCTAAGGAGATTGATGATCGTGATCCTTGGAGTATCTTAGGCTATAGTGCTCCAAAGTTGATTGTCGATGGAGATGGTGTTACCTCAAGGTCTTTGTTTATGGTTCACCCATTAGTTTTGAGCAAGGATCAGGCAAAACTGGTGAAGGCTGATGAGGAAGTGATTCGTTTTGACCACATTTGGAAGGACATCACTTCGAAGAGCTCAACAGCCAGGACTTCTGGAGAACCTCAACAAGATGAAGAAGATGACTCTGCTCATGTTGCTGAGCGTGAGATGACATGGTTCATTCAGAATGTCAGCAACCTGGTTCTCAACCCATGGATGGTATATGACATTGGCATGGTATCACTCCATGATCGTGTAGGAACACGTGTACTCCAGAGCACTGGAGAAGACGTGATTCTAGTGAGGGATTGGGACAGGTTGACAAGGCACCAGAGAGAATATTTTTGTAGAAGGTACAAGTTGCTACGTCCAAGTGTTTATGGAACAGAGGAAGACCCCAAGACGTATGCACCGAGTTTTGAACCCGGAATTTCTCAGTGGATGGAGTTGGCACAAACTGGATACCAACAGTTTTTCTTCATCCGTGCTTGGGAGAATGGACGCCGTTGGGCTGAAATTCTGACAGACCATGGTATTCAATCTGTAGAACTTTCAAGTTTCTTGGATATGTGCAGAGATCCCAAATTGCTGGGTTGGAACTTTGGTATTCCAGAACCTCAGTGGGATAATTTTGGCAATACAGTGGAGGAAGCATTCAACAATCCTTTATTTGCCAAATTGCACTATCGCTTCAAGCAGGAGGAAGAGATTGGTCGTGTCATGCACCTTGTGTCGGAACTTGTTTGTGACTTTTTCATCAAGGTGCTTCCCAAGTGGGTTCTTGACCACTCGATCTTGTGGGAAGAGTTTATGATCTTGGATCCAGACACAAATCTCCCAGCCTACAAGACTTCAGAGGCCGCTTTACAAGCAGAAAGGAATCCAGAGAAGTATCATACACATTTTGCTATGAACTTCAAGAAATTCCGTTTTTCTGCAAGGATTGTGTGGTATTTGATTGACCGTGACAGGAATCATTTAGAGAGTTTTCTTCACAACTCCAACAGTAGATTTGTGCAACATGCATGCTATCAACTTCGTGAGTATGTTCAGGCGCGTGTTGCAGTTTCTGATCCCTTGTATGAGATGATCAAGAAGGAAGAGTTTGAACGCCAATACAATTCCAAGTTTTTGGAGGCGATTTCTTGCTCTCGTGTTGTAGTTGAGCCTGTAAGTTCAGGGACGTATGAGCCATCATCGAAGCTGAACTTAAAGGTACTACAAGACATCCTGAAGGGTATCTTCAAGATCCAGAAGGATGAGGAGCTTGCCAAAGAACGTGATGAAGAAGAAGAACAGGCAGCTCAAAACATCTCATACTTGTTGGCAGATGATATGGAGCTTGATTTTGATGATGATGATGTTCCAGTATGGCGCTCCATTGTCAACAAGTATAGAGGAGGTGATCAGGTGCTACAGGGAGAAGCTGTGAAGATTACTCACCTGTTCAGGGATCAAAAGGACAATGAGAAGGCGACAGAAGCTTTCAGTTCAGAGAGGACAGATTTTTATGAGACCTCGGGACCTCTTCCAAGAACCGAGGGAGAGAATCTTGTAGAGGACTTGCTCACCAAGGATGTTGCAGAACAAGCTTTTGAAGCAGGTGAAGAAGTTCCTCCTTATACAAGAGTCTCCACTATCGCTGGTGAAATCTATGCTGGAAGTAGGACACTTCTAGAAGATGAGAATATGGAAGAGGAAGTTCCTGAAGAAGATCCTGCAGTTGAACCTGGAAAGGAAGAAGAAATATTTGATGAGGATGCAGGTGTTTTTCCTTCAGAGGAACCAAAGATGGAAGTGGACCAGGAGGAAGCCAAGGAAGAGTCAACACCACACTTTCTGTCAAGAGAGATAGGTGAGGACTCGGCTGCATCGCACTTACCATCAGGTGAGATGGATGCTAACCTTGATGATACTCTACGTCTGCCGAAATCTAAGAAAAGCCGCCTGAATAAAATACCTGATCCTCATTTTCATGAAGAGGTTCAGGATGATGCAACCATGGAAGAGAAGAAAGAGGCGGTGGAGAAAATAAAAGAGGTCAGAGAGGATGATGGAGAGAAGAAATTGGAGGCTGAAATCCAGGAATCTTGTCCATCTGAAGTAGTTGTTGAAAAGGATACAACAAAAGTTGACAATACCTATGAGTTGCATACTTCACCTTTGAAGTTGCTTGGAGAGCTTACAGGAGATCCAGGTATTGGCCTTTATCAACTATGCTTCAGGGAAACTCACGCAAGATTGCTGAATCATGTTTGTTTCAGAAAAGGTGAGATTTCCCATCCTCATTATCAGTCAAGGATCAACGAGAATGATTTTGTTCGCCATTCGTAATATCTGTCCAGTACCTCCACCTGATTGTTATGAACACGAACCAGAGCATGATTTGAAGAGATTCTTTATCAATGATGATCGCATCATTCATTTGGATGGCAAGTATCAGGTCGATCCAAAGGCCCTTGAAAGGGCAGGACATGCTCGAGAAGAATTGGAGGAGACGAAGAAGGAACTCAAGAAGGAACTGGAATCATATGGTCCCAAGGGACCCAGTTGGGACTTTGTCACCTTCTATGAAGAGCTGTGCAGAAGGTTCCTCAAGGGAAGAATAGAAGAACCATATGGAACTAACTTATTGGCCAGCTCAGAGTCCTTGACATTTTTATCCTGGAACTATGGCAACATGGTTCGTGGTCAGAAGTACACCACACCAAGGTTTCTCCAAGGACTTGATAGTGCAATGAGGCCACGCAAACAGAGCGCCATGTCACTTCAGAATGAGCAATTTGAGAACAACCTTTTCTTCAACATGCTCTTCTTTTTACGTGCGCATGTCGTGATTCTCCAGGAAGCTCATCTTCTTGTTCCTGCCAAGGAATTTATTGAGCAAAAGAATTGGACAGTTTGTTTCAATGATTGGGAAATCTTGCAGTGATGGCTAGATTGGCACCAGGTGGATATGTCAAGATCATTGCTGGACATGATCAAGAACTTGGTCACTGTGAACAGCGTGATGTAACTTGGGCTATCTACGAGATTTGTTTTGGAGAAACAAGGCCTCGTCAAGATTTCAAGGATGCAGACTTTGAATTTGATGACTATGGTCCTGAGGACAAGCGTGTTCCACTTACTCGAGCGAACATGCATACCATCAGAGTCTGTAATTATCATGTTGATACACACCGTGCTGTGGATGCCCACCTACTGACAGGAGAACAGACAGCATTGATGCTTTACGAGTGTTTTGTCTATGAGGTGGACATCATTTCTGGTGATGCAAATAGTTTGGCCTACAGAATGTCTGGGTACAAAAGGCAGCCAATGGCTAACTACTATTACAGCACCATGCAGCATTGGATCCGCAGGTTTTCAGAAGCTCGTGTAAAAGCAGATCCTGGTATCAAAGCACCTATTCCCAGAACATTTTCCAGTTCAACTTCACAGGTCCTCAAGAAGTGTGAAGTTTACTTTGATAAACTCTGGGAAGAATATTCTACTGTTGAAAAAGAAGAATACCAAGGATCACAGCTTGGCGATACATGTTTGTCTACCATTGTTGAATGGGGTCATTCAATGAGTGAAGAGGAATATGAAAATTCCACAGTGAGCACGAAGGAGTTCATCTGTAATTTTTCAGAGAACTTTGCTATGATTGACACGGAGGTTATGTGCTCAAGGCCCACTGACGAGGACAGTCATGGTCCAATGTTTATTTCACTCAGACCAGCTTCCTTCTCATCTGGAGACAGAAGACAGTATCGCATGGGAGCAACTCTTCATGAGGCGAAACTGCGGAGGAAGGAGAAACAGAAAGAGAATAAAAGGAAAGGAAGGCCGCCAACTTCTGGTCAAGCAGCTTCATCGTCTGCAGCGGCATAATTCCTGAGCGAAGGCTGAAATTTAAATGATGGCTAGGAAGTGAAGATACTTCTGGTTACAGTTGATACTTTGCTTCCAGGCTTGACTTTAAGTTGCCGGGCTGAAGTTTTAATAAATTCTGGTTTGCAATAAGGAGAAACTTTTTGTCAAAGAAGATACTCCTGTATTCCAGGTTTATACGCTTTAGCATGTAGATAGGTATGGACAGTTTTGCATAACTGATGATATCTATCACAGCCTCTTTTTCTGAGATGACCTCTAATGGACAACCAGTCATGGTTGATGATTAAGTCATTTCATGATTTGCAATTGTAGTGCAAGATTTTTTTGTACATACATTTGCCGGTATCTCCTTCTTGTGTTTTGATGTGAATGTGAAAGAGAGTCCTTTTGATGCAGTTTTATTTTGTCTGTGGATGAAAGCGGTCGAGACCACGTCACGAGAAGATTATTCCTCGGACCGTACGCTCCTTGCATTTTGCAAGGCATTTTAATTAATTGCATTTGTGCGGTCTTGAATTTTTAGTTCCTTGTTACGCGAGTGTCGTTTGATTCTTTTATAGGTCTCTGTAGAGAAAAAGCCGCTTTCCCTTTTAGTTTGATTTAGCTCAGGCCATAAAGAGCTAGTGAGCGCCGGTACATGGTATCTCCGCCTGTGAAAAGTACAGTCTCCAGCCGAGGTACATTATCTTTTTGATTTTGTACTTGAGGTGAGTCAGCTATTGCTCCCTCACTGTATTTAGTAGCTTTGAGATTACCTTCTCTATAGTGTGAAACACACTGGATTAGGTAAGTACATGGCACCGTAGTTTTCTTTTAAGTTGCTAGAGCTAGCTGGACTGTTTTAGCCTTGCAGTAGAAAAAGAGTATGCGACATACGCAATCAGCTAGGAGTGGACATGAATCTTGTGCCTGCTGAAAAGTAGAGCCTACCTGTACAGGGATCCACTCCAACAGCCGATATAGTGTGTCCATGCTTGACTGCTTCAAGGCTCAAAAGAGCAAGAGGATAAGACTCTGCGCATAAAAGACACTAGCGGTCTGCACCTCTACCGTGTACGCCCTAGTCACTCTTTCACCCCCTCCCCCCCCCTCCCCCCTCCGCCCTCTAAATCATGCCAGATCTAGAAATTCTTCGGTCGCTTTGAAGCCTTCTGTGTGTGAAAAAGAAGATCTGGTGCGTGTCGCAATCCCTCGAGATGGTCGAAAAAAAGATCTGAAAAGGAAAGCATGCACACGGCCAAGTAGTTTGGAAGAAGAATCGTTTTCAAGGTCACGTTTTGTGGATAGTCTTGGTTCGCATTGCTTGTGTTGGTTTCACTTGGTTCCTCTTAGGTGATTCGACTGAGACATGCCGGTTCGGATCGCTGGATCAGAATAGACAACCTCTGATTCGGATTTGTTCCATTTCATGGTCAAACAACCTTGAAATAAACATCAACAAACTCACCCAGCCAAATGTGCACCTCCAATGCACCAACAAGTATGATTGAGCAGGGTATTGTATCATTAAGCTGCCTGCCAATGCGGGCTCGAGCTGGTGGCCGGCGGCATGCCGAAGGCTGTAAATAGTGTTGATTATGTTTTTTTTGCCGGGGCAATCTCACCTTGACTATATACCATGTACATAAACTAGGACCTCGGGATATCCAATCCACTGTAAACACCACTCAGTTTTGTTGGATTCACATGGACTTCCTGGTACCCACAACCGAAAACATCACAGTCAAATACACTGCTTGTAGGCACTCTCACACAGGCGTCTGATTATATATCACCTTTGTACAAATCAAAGAACTACGATAACCAACACCCGCAACCACAACTGCCTCATCCAAACAAAAAAACCAACCAACCACGGTTCCCGATTTCTTTCACGGAGCAAAAAGCACCCTTCCGAACGGCCCACACCGTCCCGTCTCGGGTTCCGTCTCCGAATAGCTCGCCAGGTCTCGGTGTAGGCCCGATGATTGACGGGTCTCAAGGGGGCGGGTGGCTCGCTGCCGAGTCCGACGCCTCACGAAGGACTGTCACGAAGGGCCGAAGAAGGCGGGGGCCATAGCAATGGGTTGGCTCATGGGAACCCGGTGGATGGTGTTGGAAGTGTTATGTGAAGCAATTTGGGAAGTGGGAAGATGGACTAGAAATTGTCCGAACACAGGATGGTGTTGGAACATTTGTGTATCGACTGACCTTCTGAAATCAGGTCAAGGATGACAAGAACCTTGTGGGAACTGCATTCTGGCTGACGCAAGAGTCAGAACGAAGCATACATATACGCATCTATCGCGATTGAATCAGAAAACTTACACATGAAACCACCCTCGTCATGCATCATATTACAATCCTAAGCATATATGCGTAAGAAACTGGAAGGGAGCAATGGGGTCTTCCTCTTGGCGGACACTGAACGAAGACGAACCCACACCCGGGTTGCGGTGAACTCTCTACCGGGCTCCATGCGTGCAAACCACATCCGGACGATCCGGACGATCCACCCCGATATCCCAGTCGTTACTTCGCTCAAGGGAACTTCCTGAACCATCATGAACCTCTTCAAACAATCGTGTGGAAAGAATGACATCATGTGTACACACATGTATATACACCTTTTTAATGAAAGGAACTTCAAACACACATGTGTGTCTCCGTTCCTACCTCGGCAACCGAGCTCCTCTAAGCGCTCTGCAAAGAGCGCGTCCTCGGGTTGAAACGGTAGGCCTTTCAGTTGGAAACGGTTGGATCCCAAGGGATATACCGCTGGAGTCTATCCATTAGGTTGGAAACACGCAACAGTTGGAAACACGTAGACTCTTGATTGATCAAGTCCCCACTTTGGATGGTAAAACCATGTAAAACATCTTCATGTCCAATCAAGACCCTACATTGAGATACTTATCTGTTTGTGAGCTTGTTCTCCCGAATAGCCCATCCCAATCATATCCAAACTTCAAATCCTGCTAAATCATCAAGGCACTCTCTAGGAATGGCAGCGGCCCAGATTGCCCAGTTGCACCATGGGTTCTCACCCGTTTTGCAGTCCCCAACTTGCGCGCAGAAGCCTTCTTAAGATCCTCGCAAAGACAAGTGGATTGATTCGAGGATCTAGGCAGTCGTGACGCTTGTTCCTTTTGCATCACTATCTGAGAGTGGGACCAAGCGGAGAATCCCCAACCATAATAGCAATGGCCTCCAACCTAGTGAATCCTGCTGAGAAAGGGTAGGTCTAGTACTGTAATCTACTTTCTTTGTCCGAGGACTAGAGCATCATATCTGCGCTGACATGGAAAGCTGGTAGCCAGCTGTGCAGGAAAATGGTGAACAGTGTCCAATTCCAAGTTATTGTATGATACCGTAGGGGTGTAACGAAAAGGTCTTTTGTTCAGAAACACACCTGCAGAACATGGTTCCTTACCTCCGTTTGCGTGAACATTGTAGTTCGAGCTGATTCTTCTTTGCAGTTGTAGATGAATTAGGAACATCTATGCCATGCCCGGTGCTCCGAACCTAAGTGACTCATTCTGACTCATGACTCTTAAGCAGAAAGAGATGTCGATCCTCCGGACCTTCGCGTCTGGGGATGTTCGCCCATCTCTTCCCTCGAACGTTCAACGCCGCAGTTCGCCCTCTTCTGAGCTCCAAGCAGTTGGCGCCCGAACGACACCCGGTTCGGTCCCCGTCCGCCAACCGAACGTCCGACAGCTCCCGAAACCGGCTCCGACCGCTCTAAACGCCGGGCGTGGGCGCTTGCTCGTAACATTCGCCCAGCCGTCGGTGGAGCTCCCAAAAGTCCCGCGACGGGACCTGGACTCGGGACTCGGTGCTTCTGCGCGCTGTGCGAACGAGGTTGGTTGTTTGGGCGGGTGAGAGACCTGAAAAGTGACTCCTATAGCTGACCCTCTGGAAAACTATCAACAGTTTTTCCCGGAAAATGGTGTAGTTGCCGATGGCTATGGAGTGAACAAGTCGGATGATCAGCCAACGAACATAGTCGTTTGTTCTTTTGTCTATACATTCCCCTCTTCAACTTTGCGCTGATCTGTGATTTTATTGGGGTGGCACCCCTTAATCGACCATCCAATGTATGTCTATTTGATCTTGTCTTGTAGACAAGATCAGGTGGATCATAGGGGTCCAAGTCGGGCCGAACGTTCAGTCAGTTGGCTGACGCGAAGGTCAAAGATTCCAATCAGACGTTTACGTGAGTTGACTATGGTCACTGCCTGAGACCCCCCAATCTCCCTATACCTAGGAATAATTACTCGATGTGACATGGAAACTAATTAAGGTAGAGGCCATAGTTTACTAAGTTCCTCCTTGGTGTTCCTCGGAAAATGTCCAATTAGTCTCAATTAGTAGTCTCTCTACGCACAGATTGCCAAACCTCATGGCCCCTCTCCTCGGTGCGAAAACAAACAAGCCAAACAGCTTCAAATACACAACAGACCATACACACAACAGTTCAAATTCAAATACACAACAGCTCAAAAATCGACTTTGGCCACCTAATCCCAAAACAGGATCATTTTCGCTCGAAAAAAATCGCACAGACCGATCGGGGCCGGGCCCGGGTCCGCCGACGCTGCGGAGGAACCCCACTGGGCAACCCCAACCACCCCCAAAGGCCGCTTGTAGGCCATGACCGCCAACGCCTCGGGAAATAAAGCGTGCGCAGCGGATCCAACGCACTGATAGCACCAGGCAAATAGGAGTGGATCCTCCACTCTAGCATACTCTATACCTGAGTCTTGTTAGAATCATTCGTTTAAAGATGTTAAACATGTATTCATCAGTAATTTTCGGTAATGATATCAGCTTCAACTGAAATCCATTGATGATGACAATTAACTATGGTTCGATCCTATCACACATAGTTTGTGGACAGCTGTTCATCATACAGTCTGTGTCCCACATCAGCAAGCATATAGGAGTTGAGAGACCAGGAGTTGGTGTGACCGAAAACACCATTTGTCACCATTGGGGTGTATCGACCGACCCCCAACCCCAATTGGGCCAGGGGTTCTCCCTATTAAAATATAGAAAGGAACGCTGTGGGGGCCTGCGTTTTCCACTGAAAAACACAGGCCCTCGCAGCCTCACAGCGTTCCTCTCTCTTAAATTACACACCCATTTGCGGTGCATGTGAAGTACTCCTCATCTCATCTCCCGTGCATACCAGCCTTCGTGACACAGCGGCATACATTACTTGAGCCAACGGCGAAAGCAAGCGCAGGAATCTTCTGTGGAGTTCACCGATTCTCTGATCTGAACGCAAGGAACCAGGGCCAGGGGAGTCTCTTGTATTCAGTCCATCGATACATGGCCTATATAGTACTACATTGCGGTGGTTTCGGGGGTCCATATATTCCATGCCATGCCATGCCATGGTCTGGGATTGAAACGAACGGATCGACGGGATCGTGATGGTTCGCATCGTGGCAACGTTGACGAACGAACCGTTCGGAGGGAACGCATCCGGTCTTGGCCACTTTGATCTGGCGCCCGTCGCCGACTTCTGGCGGCAGAAATCGATACGTTCACCGCTGGGGGGTCGATCGAAAAGCCGATCTCGGGTCTGACTGGCATGTCGCAAAGCCTCTGAATTCCAAGATTCCAAGGTGAGGGATACATTATACAAAAACACCAAAAGAATAACACACCTTGCTCCACCAGCAAAACCGCACCGACAGCTATAGAGTCTTCACCCGGGTTGCTGGTGAGCCCGGCTTCAAAAAGAACACGGCCGGACCTCGTTCGCAGGGTGGTCAGCGTTGGACCACTGAGCCGTCGGAGAGGCATGTCAAATCTGGGTGGTGCCTGGCGGACGTCTGTGTGGTCGGCCGGACGTCCGTGAGGTACAGAAGCGAAGGGTTTTCGTTCGATGGGTGATATACGGAAAAATATATCAAAAAAAGGGAGGGGGGGTTTGCGAAGATCTGTTCGGTACCTGACAAGATATACTCCAGGATCATCCAATGGTTGAGAACTTTTGAAACTCCAGCCTATGGAGATGAGCAGATTGGGGCAACCCGTTACTAACCATGTTACTAAAAACGCCATTGAACCGGACTTCGTCTCACGGCATCCACCTGGTTGACCTGACCTGTTCTTTAGGAGACTGGATCGCCTAGAACCCCCGGTGCGTCTCGTTGGAAAGAACCGGCAACCCATCAGGCGTGCAACCGTTGATTCACGGGACTTGGTGGGACCAGGGAATGCACAAAATCATGGTGATGTGGACCCCACCAGTTGTGTCTTTACTGAATACGCAGCCACTGAAATGGATTTTCCTCCCACAACCCAAACCATCAACATGGGACTGGAATAGATGCATATATTTACTATAGGACACGACTTATATCCACGTATGACCCCAATGTAAGTAACTATTCCAGTCCGGATGGTCTATGCTATCATCGGCTGTATCAAACACCACGTTCGATCGGCCCGGCACCTGGCAAAAACGGCAGGATGACTCCGAGCAAGGCTCTTGAAGGCATTCCTGGCGTGGCGTTGCGCTGTAGACCCCTAGACATATTGGGAATCTGCCTGAATAGTCAGGTCACCATAAGAAAAACATGACATTAACATACCTCTTTCATCCTCTTTCACTTATCATCTGAGACGAAGTTGTAGACATCATGTCAGAGTATCGTCCCAACTCAAGCGATGCCGGGATCACATGCCATAAGACCTGATGCGGTGCCGGGCACGCTTCGCTTCCAGAACTGCTTTGGCGTTGCTATTCAGCAGGATGGATCAATATCTAGAAACCACCACAGCCACCGTTTCTTCTCCACCAAGGAGCAGCATCATCTTGTTCTCCGAAGCGCTTGGCCTGGCGAGGGCGGCACACCCCCAACCACCGTCCGGACTTTCAGGACCTTTCAGGCCTGGCGAAGGGCACCAGGGATAGTCTATAGGGTCATATGGTCTATAGTATCCGGATCTACCATCCGGATAGTCTATAGGGTTCTTCAACCTCTCACCTTCACCTTCGTCAGAAACCAGCTTCGACCATCGTACCTGGCGCTGTGACCTATCAGCAGACGCCACGCGTCCGTCTGTTGGCGTGGTCCGTCGCAACCATCCGGGGAACAACATGATTCGGCATGTCCGTCTTCTGCATCTTGGTATTGGGATGAAGACCACCATCCTCTCGCACATGTCTTCTAGCTGTACAGTCTGTATAGGAAGTAATCCGGAGATCGTCATCCTTCCTCCACTACCTCTAATTGGCTCACAAAGGACTCGAGTCACTCGAGCTCTGAAAGGACTGGAGAGAAAATACAGATGTGACCCATGGACAAAGTGACTTTCAACCAGCAACAACAATGAACGTTCCACACGCCGTTTTCTCCAAACTCCGTAAATGTCACCGCCAAACCGCACCATTTTCTCCACATGCGCGCTTGCGCAATGCGCCGGCTGGCTGACCGCCTCGTCCTGCACCATAAGACCGGTTGGAGGGTTACGTCTTGATGATGAAACGGTTGGGAAATCCAAGGCCAGGCGTTTTATATGCGGCCTGCGTCTCTGAAGTCGGGATTTTTACGGATTCTGGGGAGGAACGTGTTTGTATAGGGCAAACTATGTCACATGTCCACAGGAGGAGCACCAAAGGCGATGACGGATCTGGGCGATCTGGGCGATGACGTGCAGATCTGGGCGACTCTGACCAGGTCAGACGTGGGGATCTGGGTCAGTTCAAGGATTAGAATAGCCGGGGGGGCATAACCCTGACTGCTGCGGGTGTTGAATCAAAAGTCAGTGGTCTCTGCAAGTTATATCATAGAGCTTCTGCAAATCTCCGAACAATAATAGCCATGGTGACCGCACACAAATGGTGGATAATCTTCTACACCTGGAAACAACAAAGGTATCACTTCAACTGCACTTCAAACTAATTGGAGATATTCATTATTGGGCAGAGTCATAGGCCATCCCAGCCACTGTAGGGCTTTGTCATGACCAGCATGACCCCATCCCTCACTCCAGCTGTTCATTGTGGAACGTTTCACATCCAGCTGTTCGGGTCTGTAAGCCATGCATTACAACTGTTGTTTTTTTATTTATTTATTATTATTTACTTTTTTTATTTTATTTTTTTTTTACAAGTTAAACTGCTGTCTGTCTGGATGAAGAATAGATATGCTCCCAGGTGTGGGATGTTCCCGGGGGATGTTCACATTCCGGGTATGCTTTGCTGTATGCTTCGCCGAAGTCGAACATCCCAACTCTGCGTTGCACGCATACAAACCCATATAGCACTGACACGAACCAACTGCCTTCAACTGGCTGGTGGGTGATGAACGACCAAGTTAGGCCTTCGCGTGCTGCGTGGTGTTTGGTTGATCCATGAGGAAACCGGGAATGAAGCTGAAAAGTGTCTTCCAAGCAACAAACACAGCTGCTCTTTTGTTGGCCGCACTCAGTGTCTTTTCATTGTTTAGGTGAAGCAATGGCATTGAAAAGCCGTTGGCAACACATACGGCAATCCTGAACGATGCCGACATTCGTCGAACACCGCCAAGGATGCCAACAGCGCAGTTGAAGACTCCCAATTTAAGCTTCACTGCTGTGGGAAGGCAAAATCATGCAAAATCAATGTCTACCCCAAGTTCATTCTTTTGGAATTAGGGGTAGGAAAATTGGCGTCAAGTGCTTGTACACAAACACCAAAGCTCTCTGAGACATGGACGTCCTTGTACACAAGAAGAACCACAGCAGCAATCATGAAAGAAAGGGCAGGGTATATAATGCTTTGGGATAATTGATACATGAAACAATCTCATAATCTTTATCAACTGGATTTCAGGGGCCCTAGATTCAGTAGATGCAAGATCAATCAAGTATCACTCAATGAATACCTCCAAGCATCACTGCTCCAAACACCTCCTCAAAGCCTTTCAAGTGACTGTCTTCTTGTTCTCAGATGTGATTCGTTTCGAGGAAAACTGATCTACGAGTGCTTCAAATGAAGCTGGAAACATGTATACTATATATATTATGTGATTCTATGTGTGTTTCGTTTTTATGCAGCTCGGCAGCTAGACTGGGGAGTTGGTGTTCTTGATCTCTGTCACCTGCGGAGTTGATCGAACACATGGATCTGCTCTCCCACCCGTGGAGCGGCTTTGGTTGCTGAAGTGAACATTGACAAGAAACAAGTGAGTATAATACCCATGCAAAGAAAATACTTTTAACCATCTATTGCTATTGCCACAAAACCATGAACGACACAGGGTCAACAATCCGCCTGCTGCAAACCGTTTCAAGGAGACCGTGTGTTCCGAGCACGAACGCTTATTCCCGAAGAAGCCACCGGGATTCGCCAAAGCAAACACTTCTTATTCGTCAAGCCGTGGTTTCAGAGCTTATCTTTCCCCCCAAGATGTCTTTTATATGGGGTCCATATAAGCCACCCCTTTTGGGGATTGTGCCATCTACTTTGAAGCCACTGTACAGGTTTATCATTTCAATCCAAGGGTGATGTTTGACAACCACAATGTTTGATTGCAGCTTGAGCCAACACTCTCGTCCTGTGACAATCCGTCCAAATTACTCTGAATCCCAGAAAATAAGACCATGGCCTCTCAGAATGTGGATCGCAGGTGAATCAAAGTCAACTCAGATCCCTCAACAATGAGTTGAGAGCTTGGCCCAGGCCCCGGCTCGTGTTTCAGGAAAGAACCAGCAACCCATCAGGTGTACAACGGTCCTGTTGGTGAAAACGGTGGGGACTTGTGGGACCCAGGAATGAAATTCTTTCGACTGCACCAACTCCTGAAGAGGGTTCGCCCTGATGATGCAACAGTTAGGCATATGAATCCTTCTGGATTCTTGATGGATAATATTCAAGATTCCAAGATACAAACTCACCTACGTGCTCTCACATTTTACCAAATGACGCACGATTCATTCAAGAGTCCAATAATACCCTTGAATTGTGAAGTGTCGGACATGGGAACAAAGTAGGAACTGGCAACGAAACATCTGGCGCTCTCTCTCTCTCTCTCTCTTGTCTTCTTATCTTCAGCAACATGCTCCCTCTTGCATCCGTTTGTGCGGACCTTGAGGTTCTGTCCTTTCACATCCAAGACCGCTGTGTTAGCTGCAGGCTTGGCAGCAGCCTTCACCTTCCACAAAGAAACTGATGAACAGCACATGGCAAAAAGCAAAAACAGTCGCAGGGTAAGCATGAAAGGTGCAATTCGATTTACTTTCCCAGACATGCAGTGGATTCTATAAACACAAGGGATAGGAAACTGCAAACTCTGTGCCTGATTTTTTTTGTTGGCAGGGATGCAAATAGCAAGCCAACAGAGTTCTGGCAAAAAATCACCGGAAGAAATAGATTTGTGATTGTTCATCACTTGTACTCTTGTTTGCTCATCGCTACATGAAGAAATTGGTATCATCTGCATGGCTCAATCCGCAACCTGTTGCATTAATCCTGGTTTTTTCCGCGTGCCGCGTGGCTCTGATCGCTTCTTTTGGGGCCCACGAACACCGTTCGCCTCGCGTTGAAAGGCGTCGTGCCGCACCTTGCCGGCCAGTCCATAGATGCGCACGAGGATGACCACCAAGCAGGCCAAGAGGAAGGCGCACAGGTTGAAGACGGAGGAGCCTGGTGGGGCCCAACGTCTTAGACGTGAGTGAAGACCGGATCAATGGTGCTGTCAAAACAGGGGTCAGGAGTGATGTGAGGGCTTGGATGTGCAGCAAGTTGAGATCGAAACGGATCTTGGATTGCTGACAGTGTTTCAGACCTGCGTAGGAACTTCTTTGGAATCATGATGCAGTAATCAGAGAATTCCCCAAAGAACCTGGGTGAAACAGCGGCCGAGGGCGATTCATTCAGCTGGGGGGGAACAGGAGACGGGTGGGATCTAGACAAGTCATACTTCTGAAGATCCACGTCACTTGGACCATATTAAGCCCATATGATAGCCTGTAGGTACTTACAAAAACCAAGGCAGGCAGGTTTCCATGGCTGAGATTTGGTGCAAACCATGGGAGGCCAGCCAAATGGAGGGGGTATATAGTAGGAAGTTGGGGTTGACATGTGTTGAATAGAAAACACCAACTAACTGGTTGATGGGTCGGCAAACTAACATCTTCCTGTTGGATAGAAGAGCCTCCAAATTCCCAAGTCTTCTAGGTTTATCTAGATTCTAGTTATAAGGCCCCCATACGCATCCAAAATATATTATTGCAGCCACAACAGTGATGCACCATCTAAACTCTAGGATACCTTCACATGATCAGAATCTCGGGTGATTTTCCGCAGAAATCCTCTGTGTACCCCGCCCGCGCTTTCCCCTTGGCCTGCTGCGATCTGTCCCAAGAAGATCACGATCACAGCCAGAGCCTGCTGAGAAGGACAGATCACCTGCTATGCGGAATTCTACTTGGTGAAGCAATGATAAAATATGCGTGACCAATCACGGACTGGTCCACTTAGCTGGGCTACCATCCTTTCACAAACTGGTCAAAGGACAAAGGAAAGAGTCACTCAAAAATCCATTCCCAGAAAACCAATATTAGTTTTCTCCCTACTTCATGTTCAAATTCCAGATTCCAGAACACTACTTCTTTGCCCTTGTCACAGAGTGGGCCGAGAGTGTGCCACTCTTGTCGCCTGCCAGCCCACCCCACCCACCCTGACCCATGCCTCGCCCACGTTCTTCTGAATGCCGTCCAAAGACTTTAGCAGGTACAAAGTGATCCTCAGCCAATTGGATCCAATAGAACGCATCCGGATGACCCGTATCAGCTAACTCGTCCATTGACCAGTGGGTTTTGATATACATATAAAATATATATATATATATCTTGTTTTTTTGGAAGCACCGGATGTTGGAGCCAAAGCGTTGTACTTCAAGCAACAGGTAGAGAGAGGGAGCGGAAGTGGCGTGGTGTCAGACGTATTGTAAAGATCTGCAACGGTACAGGGTGCCAAACTCAGTAAAACTGGTTAACAAGAAGTTGCCAATGGTATGCAAGGATCAAAGACTTTGAGGTGAAGGACAAGGTCACAACCCAGGTGGCCAACGTCCAGTGATCAAAGAATCCAGCCGCACTCCACTGGTAGGAGGGCTGCACGCTTGGTTCCATGACGGCAGCAATGCCCACGGAAGCAATCACACGAGAAAGAGACATCAAGGAAAGCTTGGCCGACATGGACATGTTGCTGAAGCCCTTCAATTTGGCATCTGAGAGCACGGCAGCATAGCAAGAAACGCCGACTTTGAAAAGAACCATGGCCTCGGCTGATTTCTTTTGCGGCTACTTCTTCCAAACCTGCACTTGTGCAGCCTGTGATAAGAACCACAGCCCGACTCAGCTAAGTTTTGGACGACACCCATCAAAGGAATGCCAGACTCGCCATCGGAGCTGCCGGAGTCAACCATGACAAAGGCGCTGATGGCCAAGGTGGCTGCAATCAGCACATTCCACTGGAGGTCGCCTGCGTTTCAGCAAAATATATAGTGAGCCAAATGTGGAGAGTTTGCCACCGTTCTTTGTGGAAGCCAGCCCACAATCAGACAGTACTCTACTCTGGGCAGGAAATAGCACATGCTAAAGATTGTCCTCTGTTTGGCCGCAAAAAACGGATTAGTGGCAGAGAGTGTCTCAACAACGAAGATCTCAACCCCCCCAAAGAAATCACACAACCAAATGGGATGAACATCATGGATTAATGATTAACCCAGTTGGAAGGGCCTCACTTGGAGAACTGCGGCCAAGCCACTCTGGGTAGTTCCTTTCAGCTGCTTCATCATCACGGCGGTAATCAAGAGCTTAGATTGGAGCAAAAGCTGGTAGACACCACCCGTCATGGCACCCATGGAAAGCATTTCCAAGAAGTCACCGAAGGCATACCAAAGACCTCACTCCGCTGGCGCCAATCCAGGAGAGAATGGCTTCAGGTGTTGATGTGTTTTGATAGCTTCAGAAGTAGAGGTTGGTATTTTGGATATTAGAATTTGGACTGAGCAGGGGTCAGTATTACCGAGCAGGCGTCAGTATGCAATAGTACTGCCCTACGCAGTGTTCTTGATATGAACACAAGGCGGTGAATGAATGAACAAAACATGAGGTTTAGAGTTTGCGCTGGTAACACACTTGGTTTACCTAACCTCGACTCAGTTCAACATACGCCTCCAAGAGTTTGATCGACAACAAATAGGGTTGTCTGCAGGGCAAAACAGGCCAGGGCTTTTCTCAGGTTGGAGTCCCGGCTTTTGTTCAATCAACCATATGTTCTCCTTCATCTTCTGGAGGGGAAAGGATGCAAAAATAATCTCATGATTGGGAGCATTATCATATTTCCTGAGCAACTCCCAACTACAACCACTCCCATCCTCAAGCAAAAATACGATGCGGCAAGACATGCTCAAAGTGATCCGATTGTTGTGACGTGCAGCGGAAACAAGGACATGTACGACACAATTGCATTGGATGTATCCACTACATAGGAATTGCAACAGCATTGACATGATGACACTGTGTTGTCTTTTGCACATTTGAACATAGTCTGAGTTGCAAAACACGGCCTTTGCATGCTTGTAGAGGAGCCTTTTCATACAGCCCAATTATAGAGTCTGTGTTGAACCTAGGCACCGATGACGATGAAGATGGAAGCACCCTTGGGAATTTGCCAGCATGCTTTCACGCCCTTCATTCCCTCCTCTTGCCAAGCCAGGAAGTTAACGAAGATCATTGAAAGGAGCTGACTCATGATTGCAGGAGAGTTCTTGGAATAGAGCATCTGTCCATCCTCCTGAAAACACACGGGGTGATGCTTCCCGAAGGCACAGTGCTTCGGCTTTAGAGCAGCTTCACAAACATCCTCAACATCTCAAAAGCACAACGTGGGAAGAAAAATCATCAGTAACGATTCTGCACCCAGAACCGACTGCGCAAAACGACTTGCAAAGTTACCTTGGAGTAGTCGATCACCATGGGATGCAACGCACGGGAGAGCACAAAGATGATGAAAATGCCCATGGTTCCCTTGGCCGCCTCACCAGCCATGATGCCGAGATGGACTGAGAAGGAGATGCAAATGACTTGCCAAAATCTTGGGCCAAGGTCCAGCTGCAGAACGACTGGTGCATTTCGGACGCTCGGTGCTCGTAAAAGGTCTGCAAAAACACCGGTGTGACCGGTCTCTTTTTCAAGTATCATGGTCCCCAAATAGATGACCGTGGCACAGTTTCCGATCGACAGTTTCTATGTGGGGATGTCCTCGAACTTCTATCTATGACAGGGGTCTATAGACCCAATTTATCACAGATACTGGGTACTTGTGTACATGTAGTACTAATGCCTGGAGGGCCAGAGCTCCAATGGTCCTTAATGGTATCCTATCTGGTAGGGTGCTGGGGCTTCGTCAAACAATACCAAAGAAAGCGTGAGAGTCTCTTTTCTTGAAAAGGTACTTGGAACATCAACCTGTGACTGTGTTTGGGGCCTTCTTTCTGAAGAGCTCCGACAAATGCATATATCTCAACCCTGTTGGTAAAGAAAAAAGGAGATACAACCAAACACATACGGTCACTCTTTGCTGCAGCATTGACAAGAACACTTTTTTTTACGTATTATGTGCAATCTATCGAAGTCTTGGCTACGACCAACGAGCACCCCCTCGGGTCGCAAACTTTGCCACACATAGATGGCCCTGGGACTTAGCCGCCAGGGCAATCCATGCAACAGCTGGTTGGAAACCAGGCTTTCTTGGTTCCGTCGCCGCTGTGAAAAAGCAAAATGGCAAAACTGGTTTGGGTATGTGGGAACAGAAAACTGGCGTCATCCCATACAACGCCAGGCCCACTGGGACCTCAGCCCAAATGATAGGCTCACGCTCAGACTGGAGAGTTGGTGTTCTTGATGTCCACCACCTTTCGAGAAAGAGCAGCTGACACCATGGTGTCAGATTTATCATTTTGTGTTGTATTTGCAACAGCTAGAGCTACAGAACCTCCTAGCTCCCCAAGCAAACTACGAGTTGTCCACAACTGAAGAAGTTCAGTTCACGACCCATACCTTCAGTCCCCAACTCTTGGTGCAAGGCCTAAAAAGTCTAACGTGCAAGTCCAATGGCGAAGAGAAGAGAATCCAACCCAACCGGCAAAGACCCCTCAAACAAGGTACCGGCACCTTTAGCAGCGCCGGTGCCATTGGCAATGACCGCCATCAGGGTCGCTCACAGCGCCGGCGGCCGAAACAAGGAACCCATACCGTCCCACCATACGAGGCACCTTGTGCTCCGTCGCTTTGGCCGCCTTGGGCACTTCCAAAGCAGATTTCACCTGCCCCGACACCCGGTGAAACGCGCAGAGTGGTGGAGGGATCGGTTGGCACGCGCAGTGTTTCGCTTCGGCATGACCCTCTGGACCCTCTGACTCGTATACCTAAATAAAACATTTGTCGTATACGCCGCGGTGTGATGAAGCAACTACAGGCTCAGTCCAAAAACTTCGGCCCAAGGGCATGAAGAGGACCAAACCTGGGTTGACGGCTCAATGAACCCCACCAACAAACACACACACACACACCTTAATAACACTAAACTGAAATGGCATCCCCTGACAAGCAACTTCAGTGATGGTGTACTTCATGTGATGGCCAACCCTTGGCCGCGGGTCATTTAGCACTTAATTACAGTACATTCAATCCCAAACACGCGATGATACTCCATGGACTCCATGTATGAATTTATATATATATATACCTACATGTACCCCGGGTCAAGCACCTTGGGGGAGGTAAATATTGGGTCTATCCATGTCATCCAGGGCCCAGTGGATGATGATGATACCTTAGTAAAAGCATGGTATAGAAGCTTTTCTGTGAAATCGAGATGTTCTTGTTTACTGACTGTTACAAGTAAGGTCGGACAGACCCAAAGGTAAACATGTCATACATGGGAGTGTTACCAGCGCCCCTTCACCGCAAGCAGCTGCTGTTCAGCCTTGCCGGCGAGGCCATAGATTCGCACCAGGATGACCACCAAGCAGGCCAACAGGAAGGCGCACAGGTTGAAGACGGAAGAGCCTGGTGGGTGGGGCCGTCTTAGACGCGAGTGAAGACCCCAAGGGGTCAATGGTAGGAGTGATATGATTTTGGATGGTTCCCAGTGAGTGGGTTCCATGCAGTCATGGATTTTGATCTGTGTTGTTCCCCTTTTGACCTGTTTCGAAAGATCTCGGATATGAACCTGCATCGTCTCATGACGCTTTCCCCTGCGCTCCAAAACAAGAGACGTCACTGGTTTCATTGGTGGTTTGGGGAAACATGCCCACTGGAGGATGCAAGCTGCATCAGAACTTCCGTGGACATCACAATCGACACTGATGAGATGTTCCTAGTAGTTCTCAAGCGATAAATGGTGCTACTGAATGGACTGCATTGGTGATCAAATTCATATCTAACCAATTCTACAATACATACATACATACATATATATATATATACAGTGTATATATCTAACATTAATTACAAGCCAATCCATGGAGTATCCAACGCTCCGCCAAAACAAATACTGATACTGGACCCAGGCTCAAAGCAACTACACCTGTGTGACAACCTTCTCACTGACGCTCAGTATTGCAGACCCTTGTGGCACTCAGACTTCCGGCCTGCCGCGATCTGTCCCAAAAAGATCACGATCACAGCCAAAGCCTGAAGGAGCAGTCACTTGAGGCCAAGGAGCACACTCCCATCACTTGGATTGATGGTTGGTTCTTGGTATTCCCTGTTTTTTCCTAGCTTCGGGAATCCCGTGCTTTAGGGAGATATGCTGGTTAACTCATTCATATTCATTCCTCAGAGGCAGTTTGCACCCATAAACAAGTGGCCAAATATGGGCAAACTGAAGGAACTGCCCTGGACATGATTTTTTCTGCACAAAGAACGTTTGGAGAAACTTGGAGGATCCTGCCTCACCCACATTCTTCTGGATGCCATCCAATGACTTCAGCAAGTAGAGCGTAATCCTAGCACTCCCGCAAACATCGTTCGCATGTGTAGAGGCGTGCATGCTGATACCTTTCATCCCTACGAAGCAGCGAACGTCCGACAGAACGAACCCCAAACCGTGGGACTGGAACAGTTACCAATCAGTTCGGTGGTTTCAATGCGGGCATGTGTATGTATATATAACATAAATACAAGAATCTTCTGTACTGTAGAGTTAACGAAATGAGACAC
>CAXAMN010010524.1:58967-93540 GCA_963970005.1 Durusdinium trenchii
AGAAGTCGCCAAAGGCATACCAAAGACCTTACTCGGCTGGCGCCAACCAAGGAGAGGGGGTAATAGGCTTTCTTTGTTCAGAAAAAATAGAACAGTGAAAAAAGCGTCAAAAGCCAGCAAAGAGAATCAAACGAGTAGAATTGAGCCTCGAGACCAATGACGATGAAAATTGAAGCACCCTTGGGAATTTGCCAGCATGCTTTCACACCCTTCATTCCCTCCTCCTGCCAAGCCAAGAAGTTCACGAAGAGCATAGATAAGAGCTGGCTCATGATCGCAGGAGAGTTCTTGGAATAGAGCATCTTTCCGTCCTCCTAGATATACACATGGGGCGATGCTTGACAAAAGCACAGTGCTTTGATTTTAGAGCAGCTTCACAAGCATCATCAACACCTCAAAAGCACTACGTGTGAACAAAATCAGAAGTGTGCAAAACACGACTGGGACAGTTACCTTGGAGTAGTCGATCACCATGGGATGCAACGCACGGGAGAGCACGAAGACGATGAAAATGCCCATGGTTCCCTTTGCTGCGGCCTCACCAGGCGACCAACATCAAAGGAAACCAACATGGTGGCGGTGGCGGTGGCTGGTAGCGCCTCCGTCTACCAAATCCACCACAAAATACGAGGACTAGGACCCCGGGGCTAGATTTCGATGTTACAACCATCCTGAAGTAAATAGAGGTATGAAGCAATCCAAAAACAGTACCCTTTCCTGTTGTTTTGGGGAATCGCCCATATTCTATCTAAGTACTTCACGATTACTATACGTTATATTACGTTATACTTTCGGTACCAGCCTGCCTCTCCTGCCATGATGAGAGCTGAACAGGCGCTGCCAGAAGAGTGTGCTGTCGGACGGTTTGGGCCAAGATCTGCGCGTTGGCGCGCTCGGTGTTATAGACCCGAATGCGCACGGGTGAATTCCAAAACAGCAGGGGAGGATTCAGAACCAGAAGATCCAGAAGACCTGAAGTTCTATCCACAAATATCTGCAACATCAAATAAATCGTCCTAAAGCAAATATCCAACACGACTCAACAAACACATCCTTGAGGATGAGCCCAGTTGATAAGTACCATGGAGTTCTGTTCCACTTGCACCAAGCAAGACTCCTAAAGTTTGGGAGACTCCCTCAACCTAGCAGCTGAAGGGAAAGGACAAACACACGTCAAAGGACAAACTCGAATCCTCATACATAGGCATTGACGCCAACCGGGGCCCAGCACGCACTGAGCGTTTCATTGAAAGACATCAAGCGGAAAAGTGTGAAACATGCTGTCAGCCTGGGATGGGAAATCGCGCGGAGCCCTGGTTGGAACTGTCCTGGTGTCAACGTCGCGGAGAGCGGCTGCCTCAGGAATGTGAGGCAACTGCCACGCCTGCCTCATAATTACACGTTCTTTCTGTGTCTTGGGGGATCACAAGCTACGACCTAGGTCCCCACGCGTCCACCATGCTCCACGAAAGCATGACCGGCATTCGGAGAGGGCGTCGCGCGTGAAAACATGGCGGTCGCTGGACCCAGCATGGCCTCCGATACACTTGACGTACTACACACTGGAGCCATGCTGGGTCGAGCTTTGGACACTCAAACATGAAGCCATGTGTGCTCAAAAGTTCCTGGAGCAGGTATGTACTCAAGTGGGTCACGGTCTTATTCTACTTGAGGATCACCAAAAAATGTCAGCTGTAGATGTAGATTGCAGATTTACACCAGAGGATCACTATACAATACTATACGATCATCATTGTACTGGATCACGGTCCTCTCTGTAGACTTAAACCGTGTACAGTTGCCATTACACTCACTCATCCATTTTTCTTGAGGGCTCGATGCAAGGCTCGACATGGATCAATGGTGATCAACGTCGATAAACAGTTCAAGCCTGAACATGAAGGAATGAGCCAAGAATGGCGGCATGGATACGCGGAGAGGGGGATAAGTTTTGTTAACCAAACAAAGTAAGGTGGGTGTTCTTCCGAATTGCTGTTGTTCTCTCCGTTTGCATCGATCTATTCTTCATGCAGGTGGGGTCTCTCTTTGATTCTCTTCGAGCTGAACCTGTTATTTTGTACACATGTCACCAAATGAAGGGGTCTCACTGGCTGATGATCAACAAGGGCTTTTCCTTTCGCTTACGACAAGTTATGGCCACAAACCCTTGATTGAGCCAAGCCACAAACAAACATATCATGTGGCTCATGGAGAGTCCAAACATGTGCAAACAACCCCCTCCACCCCACGCACACACCCCTCACCTCATCTCACCTCACCTCACCTCACACTACATCGCTACGCACCCCCACCGATGAGCCTTACTATGCATGTGACTGGTCGCTGGGCCTTCCGGAGAGCTCAGCTGGTCGCTGAGGAAGATCCAAGGTTTGAATCTGCGGGCAAGGAAAGCTCAGCGTGGCACAGGCAACGGCACCAAGTAAGACCAGCCGGCTGACTCGTTCAGATTCCCTGGAAAATAAAGGTTAACCTTTTTCTACCTGTTTTTTGTTTAGTGGAGAAACCACTCCCAAAAGAAGGTTAAAGGTTATGTATGAAGGAGGATCAAGGAATTAAGGCATAATGTCTGCGAGAGGGAACCGGTCAATAGTATTGCATGCCGCGTTGGGTCTCAATGAGCAGTTACATTTGGGACTGGAATCTCTGGGGGACGTAGCGGGAATGTTGAAAACTGGACAGCTCACCAATCAAACCGAGTGCTCTGTTTCCAGGAACAACTGGCTTTCATGATCAACATTTTAATAAGAGCACCTCCATAAATACTACCACTACATAGTTTGGAAGATTAAGTTAACATCCGTTCGTTGGGAACCCCTGAAATTGAAAGACACACGATAATTACTATAAGTAGTTGTTACTTGCCACTTTTCGGAAGTGAGTAGTTGCTAATGAGAAGAGTCGTGAACTCACCCCAAGTTGTGCAGCACGACAATGGAACTGAGGCAGAATTAAGAAATGGATCGCATCTTGTTACGCTATCATATCTCCAACCTGAAATACGGAACATAAAGAACGTCTTCTCTTTTCAACCTGTTTCAACCCTGTTCCCTCCATCTGTTTCTTTTCGCGTTCTGTTTCCCTCCATTAAATGCAGGTCCTCGCCTCAACGTCCAAAGACGGATTCCAAAAGTATGGCAATGAGAAGCGGCCTGCTGTAGCCTGTAAGCGGCAGTCTGGCAGCCTTCCACTGTATTCTGCGGGCTTGGGAGACATATAATATTTATATATATATATTTATATAAGTTAGTCTCCATATATCTACCCATCATGAAACGAGGATCTTGGGTCTAGGGTTCGAAGCTGCAAGCTGGGAGAAAATGGTCTGCAAAGCTCTTTTCCAAGTTTCCTTATCAGGTCTGATCAAGATTACAAAAACAAACATAAAACACATGTTTATTTTGTCATGTATATATATATATACATAATAATTACATATACACATAAACATTGTTCTTCAAAGCGGGTTCTTTGCAAACCCAATCCGAACTGAGCCTTCAACTTCAACACATGAACATTCAGACCCTTTCGGTCATGCGCCGCATGGGGCAGAAAAAACACTGGCGAGCGTAACTTCCAACCCTGCATGTGTCAATGCCCGAAGCCGACCTGAAAACGGTGATCAAATACATAGAAAAGATCGGTCTGGTCCGCTTGTTGAACCACACTCTGACCAGGTCGTCCCCGAACCAGTTCCTTTCCCTTCGAGCTCCCAGCAGTCTTTGGCTGCAGGACGCGATGAACCTGGCGCTCCGGCTCCAAAGAACACCAAACAAAGCGCCAAGGAGCTCCGGTTCGGTGTTTACATGATATATGATATATGATATGTATATATATATATACATATACAGTACATATAATAACGATATATATATATTTATATACAGTTATATATATATATGACATTATGATATCAATTGGATATCTGGTGCAGGAATCTAGAAACTGTGCAACAGTAGCCGTAGCCATCTGCAGCACCTGACCAGTCGATGTATCAGCTCCCGACTCATGCTGTCCGTGGGCTTCGCTGAATCGACTGTTTTCATCGGTGCATTTAGCCAGCGGGTCTTACACACCACTGTTTATAGACATATACTGTAGACGAAGAATCGCGATTTTTGACCCATAATGGGATAACAACACCAGACACGAGTGTGTCTCGAGGAAGCTTCCTAACCAAAGAAGTGTCACCACTTGTTCAATTGACCAGCCTAGCTGTGAATAGGGTCCCCCTTATGACAAAAGAGAAATTCCTGAACGAAGGTAAAACAGTGAAACCCTCAAATCACGAGGGAAACAAATCCCACTCATCAGGGCTTGTGGTTCAGCCTTCCAGGGTGGAGTTGTTGAGTTGTTCCGTCTTCCAGGGCCCCGACATCCACCTCCCATACCCCAAACAACAAATCATGTCGGTCGAGCGGTGGCAGGATAAACACCAGCGGTGAGCAGTTGGACCACCTGGAGAGCGGCTCATGGACGGCGCCATGTTTTCATGGCGACGTTCAAGATGATTCTTAGGCTTCATGACGACGTAGTATCTCCAGTTCTTTTTAATACAACTACTGTATGTTTGGGGGGTGTATATACTAGTATAATTATGTTACATGTGTTTATGTCTGATCAAAGGGATATTGTTCGATTGGCTGATTGGCATGCTGAAGGAGTCTCGACGCCGTCGCGACGGGTTCGGTGACGCCGGAACGACACACTCGGACGCAACGAGACGACACGGACAGTATTCACTCCTCTCCAAGTACCAGTACTCTTTAAGAAGGCTAAGCCGGCTAAGCTAGCAAACAATCATAAACAATCTCTTAGAATTCCGGAAGTATCACCACCTCTGGAGATGTTCCCTCTGGAAAAAAGGATTCGACCTCTCTTTGTTGGAATCCTTGGGACCTCCAACACCCAAGCCGCGCCGATCCGCGCCGTGCCTCACCCAGGTTGCAAACCAAAGAGTTCGGCACCGGTGTGGCCGGGATCCACTCTGAGCGCCGGCAGAGTTCGATGGTCAAGAGAGACCAATGAGATCAAGAGAGGCAGTTCACTGAAACCGATAAGGCCAAGACATCTGTTCTACAGTACAGCTACTTACTAGCATCACAAAAAGTTGGAAAAACGTCCAGGAGAAATGATGTTCTAAGCGTGACCCTTCCCCATTACAGCTCATCCAGGCGATTCCGTCCCCATCTCCCGACGTCGCCACTGCTGCGATTTGCGGGACAGTTCTGAATATCGAAGACTCTGCAGACACGACTGGATGGGGCTGGCATAGTGACCTACATTGGAGTGGTTGGCACGGGGTCAATGTAAGTACATCCTAGCCTTCAAGAGCCAATCTTCCAAATGGTGGACCTGGCATCACCTGGCTTTGTCAATTTGTAGTCTAAAACCCTGAGTAAAAAATGGCTGTTGGGTAAAACAACATGAAATCAATGGTGGGCCAGCAACCCTAGGGCGTATCATGTGTATTTATATTCCTTTTGGATCCACATACTACCCTCCAAGAAGGTGATGTGTTCCGACGGGTCATTCAAAGGGCCATGCCATCCACTTCCATATGTCAGGGAGTGCCTATAATATACCTGGACCTTCTTTCGGGGTGTCCTGTCGGTCCCTTAGTCTAGTCAAGGGGCGACCATTGGCATCCAGGAACTCCAACCCCTCCGAGTCCTGGAACCAACGGGGTTGGTCTGCGGTCCGGGCGGTCGGCGACCCGGCGATGTTCCGCGGTGTTTGCTAGGATTGGTCTGAAATGTGTTGGTGTTGTGTTTCTATTCAATGATGAAAGGACATTAAATGTGATCATGAATGATAATGACATTCCATTTGGGAAAATAACATTAACTGTTTTATTAGCTGCAGGATAACACAACATTCCAGGGATGGGTCCAAGGATCTGACAGCAGCCCAAAGAAATGCTCAGGTCTGAACATACCCTTGTAGAAAAATGACTTTATATAAATTTCAGGAACCTAATAGCGATGGCCTTCAACCTAATAGCACTGGCCTCCAACCTAGTGGCAATGGCCTCCAACCTAATACAAATGGCCTCCAACCTAATAGCGATGGCCTCCAACCTAATAGCGATTGGCCTCTAACCTAATGCGATGGTGCAAACACACTTTTAAGGACACCAGTCATGTGCTGGCAATTCCAAACTCCGGGGTCGTCCCGCAACTCTACATCATGAAGACTGTTTCAAGGTTCTGCTACACGGGAACCAGTATCATGCTTTGCAACAAACATCAATAATTCATTCTGAAGCCCCGGTCTGCTTCAATTTCTCCCCGAACGCCGACGCGTGTGTCGTAATAATAGTCTTCATAGTCTGCCAGGGTCAAATCCTCAACTTGCAATAGATTAGCTTTTGGCTTATCCGAAGGAGATGTGCATGCATCCCATCTAGTTTTGCAAACAAGGTGCTATGTTAATTGTGATGTGTGTTCTGTTGCAGCATGTGCTACTGGCAAAGATCAACATCAAGTAATAGTGGACCTGCAAAACTGCACCAAATGCTGCGATACCACAGGCTCCTCTCCTGCCATAGCAAGGTAAGAAAGCCCGAGTCGCAATGAGCACCTACACCCATGCCACCTGGGAGGCATTGATTGTGAAGTCCTATGGGCATCGAGTCCTCTTCTTGTAGGGTCCGAAGGGCAGTCGCGGCTGTAAATATATAGCTAATTGTACGAGTAGGTATGACAAAGACTCCTGAGGATGCGTTTCATGATTCCCTGAGAAACGCGCCAATCGGGATTGCGGGTGGTGTGTGAGTTGTTCTGTTAAACTTCGCACGTCCGTTTAGGTATTGTACCCGTCCAAAAACATTCAAAAACCTTAGCCAGTTTTCGCACAAATGGCAGTCAACCCAGGTATTCGCCCAGCAGCTTCTTTCTTCTTTAGATTAAAAACATATCTTCCAACTGCTTGGCACTGTGAACCGCATAAATGCTCCATGCTAATAGATGCGATAGATGCTCGTCACTGAGAAAGGGACTGGACCTTTTCGTCGAGCGAAGCGGGTCGACGTCGCATCAAATGGATCGATTAGCTCAGCTGCAAAGCTATTGAAACCCACTTCTTCTTCACCTCGTCCCTGCTCCGGCACAAACTTTCTCCCAGCTAAGGTGTCCAAACCAAAGAGCCCCAGAGCATTCGGATACCAAAGGGATTGAGACAGCTTCGACATCTCCAAAGAGATTCTCTTTGAAGCAAAACGCATAGCTTTCCGCACCCAACCTTGCTTTAAAAACACACACAAAAACACGACGAAAGCTCCAAACGGTCCAGCTGTCGACTGTTTGACGACCGAACTGGGCGTTGGGTGCTAACGCCGGGCACCGCCGTCCGGTCCGCCTTCTGCAGGTGGATAATGCACCAATTTGGCCTCGCGGAGGGCCGGTGGCGTGTCCGTCCATGCCGTGTCCATCACGTGTCCATCGTGTGGGCGCCATACCGAGTTCTTCAGGCTTCGAGGGATGGTGCGCATGCTATGCCTGTTTGGGTCCTTGCAGCACTGCAGCACTGGCGACAGCGACTTGAATCCTGTTGATCGAACACCTAGTTCGGTTCCTTATTGAGTTACGGTCTTCTGCCATTAGGCTTATCACCATGGTTTCAATGGTTTTTTACCGAACAACAAGGGTTTTATTGAGGATTGTATGCCACAACACCAGGTCAACCATGTTTAAATGGTCTTGGACTCCCAGGGTTTGGGTTTTGTCAGAGTCACTTCTTTTCCTTTGAGTACCCATGATCGATGTGTACCTACCCAGTTACAGCTCCTGGATTGATGTTTACCTAAATCCGCTTACAAGATCTACATCCGCTTCCAACGGCAGAACGACCCGGGCAAGCCGCAAACATACGACCGTCAGCTCCGGTGATCCCTTCGGTGGCCAGAACGGTCCTCTCCTGCACATGCGGCTCCAGGAAGTATCCATCCAGTCCGGTGGCGGTTAAACCTGGACCAGTCCGGGGGCCCAGGCCGACCGACCAAGCGATGACACAGCATCAGCATGCCATTTCAACAGCACGGAATGTTCTACCGGTAGTAGTTGACATTTAATAATGTTCAACGTTCCTTTAGTACGTTTCTTTCGTGGACTCCGTTCCAAAACCACTTTCGTAAGCTTTCGTGGACAGAACTGGCTTTGCAAGCTTTCCCACATGAAAGTTTCGCATTTGTTTTGTTACTGTGTGTGATTTTCTTTTGCTAAGGCATGCTAACATATCACCTCCCTTCACATATAATTGTTTTTCGGCTTTGGACTTGGCAATTTTGTGATGAAGCCATATAATATAGAAAATATTGATATATATATATATATAGAAATCCGTAGATCCCCACGTAGAAAAATGTATTGGAAACCGTTTCTATTTCTTTTAGATACCAAGCGATAAGCAAAGCACCTCTTGAGATCCACATCTCGCCAAGAGGCCCAAAGACAGCGACAAGGCACGCGTCAACTGCCGGGAGAGCTCCTGTCTCGACGCAAATCCATCGGGGGCGATCCCGGTGACCTGCGTGACCCGAGTGACCTGAGTGACCTCCATGACTTGGATCACGTCTTTAAACATTTGGATCACAGGGGTCATGTTGGGGTCGGACGGTCAAGCAGGTTCTACACATGATGAATACTATAACTTCATACAAAATCGTGGTTTGCTGTGACTGCAAAAGTTGCAGTATCCTTCTTTCAAGCGACCTCAGTTGTTCAACAGATTGGCTTTCTCTTGCAAGCGACTGTGGCTCCCCTCAACAAGCACAAGGCTGCATTCTTTTAGTGGATAAATGACTTTGGCATCTCAACAAGCCTGAATTGGGATGAATAACTTGGCATCTTTGCATGCGACCATTCCCAGTCACTCCATGTATGGCAGCATATTTACCTAGTATGCTACATTGGGGTGGTTTCAGGGGTCAACTTTCCATACGTGAAATGTCTGGGATTGTGTTCCAAACCAGCAAGTTCAAGAATTTCCTATCGACATTGACCACCTCATGACCGACCGAAATGCTGCAATAAAGTAACTACATTATCTATATACACATTGTCTATAGTCTGTAGCTCTCACATCTTCGCATCATCCGGGAAGAAAAAGACAAAAAGGCGGCACGCGAAAAAATGAGTCACTTGGTTGTCCTCTTGATCATCGTGATCTAGATAGCATCTTTACAGGAACTTCCCCAGGAACTTCGGCCCTCTCCTCCATCTCTTGCAACCTCAGGGTCTACGCCGCAGCAGCTTGCTGATGTTCATGTGAGGGGTCGTTCAAACGGAACGGGCTCACGTTCGACATTGGACGGATGGCGTCGGTTTCGGCCCGCTCGCGCTCCATCGCTCCAAACCCCTCGGAGATGTTGAGTCAAAGGAATGTTCACGGAATGTTCGTGAGGCAAAGGAATGTTCCTCCGTCTGGGTGTGGTTTGGGCTAACATACACTTGCAAGGTCTCCAACTGCAGAACATGGTACTCTCGACTGCAGCGGAACCTGGCGGAACCTGCACGGTGATTCAACAAATCTAGCTGCTCATACCCTGGTTTTGGCCTTTCGTTCATGCCTACAAAGAAGCAAATGTCGCAACCAAAATTCATCATTTTGTTTGTCAACACTGGCTGCAGGTGGCAAACTTTAATCCTGAGAGACTCGGCTCACGAAGCAACACCAGAACTGGTCTCAGGACTGCCCGTATGTGAAATGCACACGTAGGGTGGTGCTCACATTGTTTTGTTCAATGCACGCATTAATGTGTATTAATTAGATAATTCAACCTATATAGACTTGAAGGCTGATGGGCCAGAGTAGCTGATTTCTCTTGTTCCAGCCCTATCAAAAGTCTGATTCAACAACAAAGGCCGAGATCCTTTCATTACCACGGTTCTTGTCCCCAAGTCTATTTGCACCTTCGAACCTGTGATTCAGTGAAACACTTGGACACCAAGCAGTTCTTGGAATCCGCTTCCACCAAGCTCGAAAACCAGCAGTTCTCCAGCAGTTCTTCATGAGATAGGAACGTCAAAAAGTGGCGTTGCCCTCATGTTTTGGCTCAAACCAACGGAACAAACAAAACTACTGTACTCCAGTCCAACAACAACTGCAGTGCAACATTGAACGAATTTGTTGCCACTGTTGCCTAGTCAAACCTCCTCGTTGCTTTTTGACATGTTGTTTCCTTCTCACATGTCACTTGATCACCTGACCTGTTCTAAACTTCTGGCAAACTGACAAAAACCAGTTGTTCGTTGTCGGGTCTTAGTCTTCTCACCTTGCGATTCGTCTTGATGTGTGAAAACCCACCCTCAAACCCCAACCCTGACTGGGCCCGCCGGCCATTTCAGCATCAAGGGCTTCAAATGAGGAGGTTTGCTGGGCCATTGGTTCGGGCCTGGCGCTCAAAGCGCTGCGGAGACAGCACGTGCCCTGCATGATTCTCAAGTGCAATTGTTTCGTAGCGTTCACATTGTTGTGGCCTTCATTGATGTGTGCGTGGAAAATTTTTTTCTATATGTGTGTGAATGCATGACTGATTCAAATCTCAAAGCACGGTGATGACGGTGATACACAGCATGTATCTGGCAGGGGAAAGTGTGCACATGCACCATCCAACGATGTGTTACTTCAAGTGAGTTCGTTCTCCCCGTCAGCTGGTCTGACCAGTCTGGATCAGAAGAAATTTGTTGGCTATCATCAAGCCTCGATTCTCCTCGATCGGGGGTCGTAAAAAATAACTTTTGTTGGAGTGATCCCTACCCTACCCTGAGAAGCAATTTGGAAGAAGGCAAGGTGCATGTATTGACAATAATATCTGACAAACACAGCCTAACACGCGTACCAATGTTCTGACATTTTTGCTTTTCTGGCATCTGCATTCTGACATATAATCTACCATAAAGGCTGCAATATGTTCTGGAAAATTCTCTGACATCTATCCTGCTCAGGACTGATATGTGTTCTGACATACCTTTTGGCATGTACTTCTGACATGTGCTCTCGCACCAAAGCTGGCATGTGTTCTGAGATTCTGAAACCTGTTGCAACATATGATCCGACTGTTGTTTTGATGTGTTCTGCAAAGTTCGGAGACATATTTTCTGATACTTGTTCTGTCATCAAACCAGCCACTTGTTCCGACATGTGCTTCACTTGTTCTGATACGAGTTCTGACATGTGTTGCCCTGATTCATTTCAATAGACGTAGTTGAGGCTTGGACCAAAGTGTTATAGTGTGACCTGTGCCATCGTGTGTTTCTTTGATTTTTCCTGGCTGTTGCTGGGGTGGAGAAGCAAAAGCCAAGCAACAATCAAAGGCAAACACATCTTTGAGGATTTACGCCCATGATCAAATGCCCGAATCATGTTTGCATTACCTGAACAACACACATGTTTAACGACCTGGGGGCGAACACATATGTATTGAAACATCTTCCAAAATACAATTGAAAACACGTCTTGCAGCGCCAAACAAATGACCGATCGTGCATGAATCCCCGTGACTGGTCTACGAAGGTAAATGTTGATAAATGTGTGTTGAAACATATTACTTCCCTGCAAATGAACATGGAACCTCAAAGCAACTGGATTCAGGGTCCCTGTCAGTTTCGAGAGGAGTATATACATCCCTCCTTGACTTGCCTCGGTTTCCGCATGGCCTTTTCAACATCGCATTCCTCCGGCCTCTAAGGCGTTGGTAAAGCCCGCCCTGATGCGGTGACCGGATTGACCCAGAACGTATCCAGATCCAATGGAAGCACGGGTAATGTGATGTTGCGCAGAAATGTCTTTCATGGCTTGGATGCATGGTGCCAGCGTCAGGGTGCGGACTCAAACGAGAGTGCACCATACCCTTCATGGCGTCTTTTCAATCTATATATTGCCGGTACGCTCTGAGTATGTTCCAGCATGTAATCTAGCAGTGTGTCTTTCATTGTCTTTCCACATACTGTAATTGGGGTATATTGGGGTGCATCCATCAATATATAGGCTGAAGGGGTGAGTCTGTAGGGGAGGGCAGAAAGAGTTGACAGTCAAATCAGTTGGTTTGGGCTGGGAGTATGGGACATAAACGGATTGCTATCCACAAAACATCTTGAACTTCCTTAATCAATGTCTATCTATTCAGCAAAAACGCATGCAACCTTGGGCGGGGCATATGCATTAGGATTATTAGGGATGTTGGTCGCGGGTAGTGCAGGCCGGCCTTTTGGCATCCCCACTGAAATGCATCTCTCCACATGCTTGTGAAATTGGAAGGGAGGGGAAGGCCTAGATTTGTGCATACTCTTCAATTGGCGCTGTTGGTGTGGGGAGAAGGCGCGAACGGTCGATCTGTAGCAGAAGCAAACAAAAGCATCTTCCTCAAGCCTCCATGAAACCGCCCACAAACCGCCCACTTCAGCCCGCTGCTGAAATCACTGTTTTTCCCAGGGCATCTTGGATGATTTTCGCTGTACACTGTACAGAGTGGCCTGGGGGGGGTCGTTGACCCACAACCCAGGTCCAGTCCAGGGTCCGCCGGGGCCCGCGCGCCCCGGCGCGGCAGGGTACCATTTTTTTTGGCATGCCCGGAGTTGGATTTGCATGTAAGCCTGTACAAAATCTCACAAAAATGTTACACACCCCTCTTCCTTCACCTGGAATCAATTCCCCCAATTTGGAAGGTGTCCTCTTCAAGGACAACCCACCCTCCAGTGGAGAACAACTCCCAAAACGAGTTCCAAAAGGTGTTATCCCTCAGGATCCAATTTAGTTCTGTTCATCTCCAAGCGAACACATCGCCTTTTGGCCACGCCGGCGACTCTCTTCACCGCGACTCTCTTATGCACGGCGCGTTCGCGCGGCGCGGCGAGACAAGAAACCCACGACGCGGACGCCGCGCGGCGTGCGCAGGATCTGCAGCCGAGTCCTGCACGGGTCCGTCGACGGGTCCGACGGGTGGCAGGCGAAATGGTCTGGGAACGAAGCATGCGATTTCACTTTATATATACATTTACTCACTGGCTAACGGCTAAGTGAGGTGAACTACAAGACTGGATCCAGCAGTGAGTATACTACAAGTACATGGTAAATAGTAATAGATGATCTGTATATTGAGCCCCAACATTAGGCTCTATGATTTTCCTAGGCGGAAGTTCGATTGGCGAGTACACCCAGGTCCATTCGCACATCCACGAGAAAAATCACTGTAGGGGAACCCCAGTAGGCAGAAACGGATTCAAGCACATTTTTTGTGGACTGACTCTTCTATCAATTTCGGGACTATGTATATATATATAGAATACTCAGAATACTTCATGAAGTTATTTAATGTTTTCTCTTTTGTTCGAGTAACTCTCGAGTGGCATTGATATATGTTCCACTCTTGGCACTGTGTGTGTATCTGCCAGAACCAATGGTACAAACATGAACTCCCTCTACAGTGTTATAAACCCACCAGGTTATATAATTGGGTTACAAACATCCATTTGGGGGGTATAAGCATCAATACGTTTATAGTTGCAGTCAGGCAGGTTTGAAGCACTCCCATTCGAGCTTCAATGGAAGTGAGATGAAATGAGTCCTCGGTCTTGCAGGAGATTGGTCTTCCAATTCTTATAGACTGCACCCAAGTGACCAAAGCAAATAGTATGCTTGTCACTCCCAACTCCTGCCCGAATGACGCAAGTCGCTGAGAAAAGAACTGAACATCCACCGACCGTTTCTTTCTTCCCGACACCAACATGCTACGTAGCGGTTTCGGATGTCCACGCCCACAGCCGTTGACCTTCACCAGTCCTGGGCCCAGGACCTTTGACCTTCACCTGTTCGACCTCAATCTGCCGCCGCTGCACCGCCCCGGACCGGCCCGGAGCTGCACCAGTTGGTGCTCCCGGTGCTGTCGGCGGCGGGGTCCGGCTGGCGGGCGGAGGCAACGTCGCTTCGAAGAGGGGGATCACGCGGTGGTTCTGAAAGACGACCATGAAGTTGGGCAGGTGTCGGACCTGGTTGCTTCGGTTGGAAGGCATGCTGGGGTGCTGGGGTGAAGAACTGCGTGCTTCGATGAACGAAAAAAAAAGAAGACCTGGAATTTCCAGTGCCCAGGTGTTCATGAGGTCGCTTGGGTCTAAGATGATGGGCAACCACTTGTTCTCTGCGTGTTGAGTATTGTTCACTGTGAGATATGACAGGCCTGACCCTCTTGTTGAGCAACACACAAATTGGATGGGTCAACCGCCACGATGCGGGCCTTGGATGATTTGGGAAGTCTTCTCCTTTTTCAGCCCCTAACCGAAACAGAAACCAAAGAGACTGCCATATTGGCTGATCAGTTGGAGTGATTTGGGGGGATCAGTGTACAATAGGCATATATTTCAGCCCGATGGAGTGTCTGGGTCATTGACCAGAACTGTTTTGAGGCAGTTTCACATGGTGTCATGTCTCCAATCCCTCAACCCCGAAAAGAATAATCCAAGGACTATATCGATATACCAATCCTGGGGTTTGAGGGTGTTCATTTCAAGAATTGGTTCCTTCTTGGGAAACACCAACATTGAAACATGTTTTTCAGGTTGTTCTGTTTAGAGATATGCCTTCCCTTGAATGATATTCCACTCTACACTTTTTGTGGTGTCGCATATTCGGACCAGCTGGATCAGGGCCTTCTGCGTATCTACAATGACTGTTTGCATAAAGGAACATGCCAATTGCTGGGAAACAGTGTTGTCCCTAGTACGTACATGAAACAAACGACACCTATTTAATTCTTTGTTGATGCACTCTACTGTGACTGTACCTCATGGCTGGGTAGCATCTCTTCGCCTAAGGCACAAGCTTGTTCTCCCCGTCCAAAGCTGCGCAAACCAGCATGGGACGCTTGTCTCCTCGCGCATAGCTCCAGGAAACTTCAGCGCAGTTGCCCTTGGCGCAGTAGACCCCACCTCAGCCATCAGCTGCTGGAGCTTTCACAGTAGAGACTTCAGATGCAAAAACAAACAACAACATAACTCCAGGCCAGACCACTGCTTTGATGATCTGCTCAAGTCTCAACTACTGTGGCCTCACATTGTACAGTGGCGTCGAAACGTCAGAGAGTGGTCTGGAGTGGTCTGGATATGCGGACCTACCATCCCCTAAGGATCCAGTCGTACCTAACCTCAGGTTCGGTACGACTGGACCTACATAGCGGTGTCTCCCTCCTCACCTGAGGTTCGCTACGACTGGATCCCGACCGACTCGGACACGGCCCCGGTGGTCTGTTCGGATGGGTTGAGATGGGATGGGTTGGGCTTTCAGTCTCACACAAGTGCCCGGAGATGTTGGGGTGACCGCCTTAGGGCCAACGGGGATGTCACGTTGTTGAACGCTGGTGTCAAGACGATTGCATGTTGCATTCCTGCCGCAATCGTCTTGACACACACTCCAACAAGTACACCTGTGAAAGTGGAAACATTGTCCAGTTGCAAGACTGCAAGATGCCTTGCGTTCACAAGCAATGTTATGTTTAACTTCTATGTTTTATCAGAAACCTGAGAAGGAGGAAACGAAAGCCAGTGGAAGTTCACAGTTCACGCGACTTAGGGATCTCCTTTTGGTCAGACTTGGGACTGGCCACACGCTCCTTCTGCCCCTCCTCTCAAAAAAGGCAGCTGGAAGTGGGCACAAGGCACAAGCTGGCTCTATATAAAACATGTTGCAAAGGCAAGGATTGGTATCCTGAGGCAAACTTAGAGTTCAAACGCCCCAGAGATGAACCCCCCTTTGGTCACCCAGAGTTGGTCACCGGTCACCTTAGCGTCCAAAAGCCCCTTGGTCGTCAAAGCCCCTTGGTCGTCAAAGAGTTCACGCGGAGTCCCCAGGCCCGCGATGGCCCGCCCAACAAGATAGCGCTTTGCCACTGCCACTCGTGTCCACGGCCCAAATAAAGCAAATCCTGTCACTGACCACTCCTGCTTGAAGAGAAGAACGTGACATCTAGGGATAAATCGTCAAACTGTTGTGGTCCCCTCTTTACAGAATAAATGATCTGAGTGTGGATGCATACATCACCATCGCCTCCTTTGTCCAATCAAGCAGGAATCTATAAGGAAGAAAACTGCCATGCTCTGACCATCCAACGGGTCCTGCTAAGAGTTACTTTCATGGATGGATCATGTTCATGTGGTAAATGTAGTAGTGCTTCCAGTCCCCTTCCTCTGGTCTGCCATCTCAGTCCCCTTCCTCTGGTCTGCCATCTCAGTCCCATTCCTCTGGTCTGCCATCTCAGTCTTGTTTCTTCAAGATTCGCTGTGACCCCCTGGGTGCTCCTCCGATAGAATCGCTAGTTTCGCCCGCGGCCCGGTGGTTCGCCAAGGCACAGCCATAGGCGGAGCCATTGTGCACCGTGAGATGATTTTCGAGCCCAGGCACTAGGAGCCCGTTCTGATAAATGGAGTCCTCAGAGTTTGGGGAGCCCTTTTTGGACGAAGGACCAACATGTGTTTCTTCTAAACGTGAAAAAATAATGATTTCTTGGGACCGCTTTTGGACCATAGAAAAGTGCTGTGAATGTAGGATGTCCAATATCACGAGGAATCTAGGAAGAAATGGCATGAAAGGCTAGGTTTGAGGCAAATTGGCTTTCAAGATTGGAGGTGAAAAAACTTGAGACAACTGGAATCACGGGTGTTTACCTTAAAACAAATTGTTAATCTTTCTAATTGTTCTTGTTTAGTGGGAAACCATTCCTAACCAAGGTTAAATGTTTTCCACTGACTGGGTATGGGAAGAAACTATCAAAGGAAATACCCAAACATGTCCAGCTTCTGTGTTCCGCTCAGCAAACATTTATAAAACATTACTTCCCTCTGTGGCACCGCTGGAATTCCTGAAAGGGGGTCCAAGTCATGAGTTAGGAGCAGAGTGAGTGAACCAATCGGCCAAATGATTGAGCGGCATAATATCTTGTGGTTAAAACATATGAAAACATATAGGTTGGCCTCTGTGTCCACTGTAAAGCCTACGGGAAGAAACTACTATGGTCTTGGCTACATCGTTTGAGTGCACCCTGAAAGGGCAATGACTCAATCTGAACTCCTTGCTGTCCCTTGGGTGTGGGTGTGGCCATTTGTTTGGGGCCATAGAAACACTAACGTTTCGATGTCCTGAACATGAGGGCCCTCGAATTGCTGTAGATATGATGGAAGATGTTCCAACACAAAATGCAGTTCTTCCATGTTGCCAAAAAACACTGGCTATATGCTTGGCAACCCGCCGCAGCTTCATCTCTCCCACTTCCGTGACAGTTACAGCGACTCATTCCCAGAATCACCATATACACAGACTTCACCCCTTAAGAATAACAACTCTGTCACTGGCACAGGCCAACAGTAGAACATATAACTACAATTACTCTATATATCATATATCCTTAACTTAAACGCACAAACTAACGAAAAAGGCAAATCCTGAAACGCCAACCTACCAAAGGCTGCACCACATGTGCTGACCAGGAGTCTAGCACGCTTTCCCGTGTGCCATGAAAGGCCAAGGTGAGTTGGTGCCGTTGAGCTTCCAACTTGCCCAAAAAGTGCTTCTGCGCAGCTGGACCTGCAGGAAGCCCACAGCCCCCAGTGGATCCGGTCTCCGGACCGACCTGTATTGCAGACCTAGGTCCGTTGAGAGACCCAGTAGCCGAAGGGCAGAGTGGTCCGTTGGACCTCATTTTTCAAGGTGCTGGTACAGAAGTATATATAGTGATATAGTGTCACGAAGTCTTATCTCTTTTCTGGCTTAGTTGTACCCCCACTTGATAAAAGGGGAAGTGACCATTTTGGGGACCAAATATCCCTCTGCGCGGACGCCGCACGAGGCCAGGACGTGCGGCCAAGTGTCTCACTGGAGTGGCATTGAGCATCCAGGTGCCGCAGATCTGTTGGTAGAGTGGCTGGAGGCCGCTAAAGAACTTCTCTGCATGGTCCTGCGTGCGTCTTCACAAAAGGCTCCAAAAACAAGGTATTGTGCATTCACCTGCATGCGGGTATCTGCATGCATCTACTATAGTCAGACGACATGCACTTGACGAGGTCGTACCTTTCTCACGCCGTTGCATGATTCATGAATTCGGGAGACCATGTAAGTTGAAGACCCAGTGAAGTGTGGAGTCGGACGCAGCGCTCATAAAGAGAGAGAGAGAGAGAGAGCTCGGCAGGATGTCCAGAAATGCCGGCGGAGATCGGAAGTTCCGTCCTCAAAGAACTGCCGGCGGAACTTCTCGAAGGGGCAGTCTTTCTCCTCTTGCTTAAGAAGGTAATTCTTGTAATTGATCTCCACCTTGGCTTGAACAGGGCGATGATGGTGAAGAATGCATGGGACATGTGGATTTCTCCAGCAGTGGCGAAGCTTACAGGGCTTCGATGCCTTCCAGGGATCGGTGATGGGAAATCGACGAAACTAACGTCACTGTCCCACAGCGTACCAAACCTCACAATGAGGCCACAATGAGGCCGGAAAGCCAACATTCTTCTGGGATTGGATTTGAAATCATTCTGAAAGTGGTTGTCTCGTTGCTTTGGTTCCAAAAGCATGGGGGCCCCTAGTACCAGCTTCAAGAAGACGTCGCTTGAAACTGCTTGCTAAACACTTCACCCAGAATGATCTGTGTGTTGAAATACCAAACAGACACGTCTAGAATCGTGTATAGATAATGTGAACACAAGGAAGTGTGACAAGTTGCCTGCCAGCCTTGCAGCTACTAGCGAAGTGACCAGCTGGGCGTTCACGCTATGTAACATCGGCATCGGATGACACTTTTTTCCGACGCCAAAACGAGGCAAAGGCAACGCTGGATGGCACCAGTTGCTATTTTCTTCCGCGGCCAACGACGTGTGGACGCCCTGATGACTCCCAGTCGCTCCATAGGTCTTGCTGAGTCCTCGTAAGTAGGCCTCTTCTTTGGACAAGACCGGCTTCTTCTCCTTTCCTCGGCACCCAACGAGTAGCGGTGGACCGGGTCTGGGGAGCGGCGAGCGAACGGTTGAGGGGGTCAGTGGTTGGGGGTGAGTGGTTGGTGCAGTCCGGGTGTTGGGATGGTGGTGCTCTTTTGTTTGCACATGATGTCAACCCAACACCCCAAAAAACAGACCTGCACAGTCGGAAGCTGATTTAGGATGATGATTCCATGCCCAAACCTGTCCAGCGACCGTATAGAACTCCCATCAGCCGTAAGGCCCTTCAGGAGGGCTCAATTGTTGAACAGGAAGTCAAAGCCATTTGAGTGTTGTTCAAAACCTATGTTTGGAGCGAAAGGTTGAAAGGAGGTGCTTACGCACATGCTTGAGCTTTCCTTACGCGAGTCACATTTCAGCTTATGCGCCATGCAGGGGACATGAAGTGCTTGCGCGGAGCTTACCCAAACACATACGGACAAACTGTCTCCACCACACCACAACATGAGCTTACGCACTTAGCGTACGCAAGTGATACAGCCAGAAACTGCTTACGCAACCTTACGCAAATCAGGTTTTGGCTTACGCACAGTGTCCTTATGACCATGTCCTTACTAAATATGAACGCCTAGGTGTTGAACGATGCTCATCTAGCGATTTGTCCCCTGATCCACTCAGCCCGGAGGGGTGTGTCCGATCCTTTCCTACTTTCGATGCAGCGAAGATTGGAAGTGTGGTCAGATTGGAAGCGCAGCTTCAAAGACTCAAGCAAAAAGCCTTGTTGTCCAGGTTTCGGCGCTTTTCATCCGCTTTTCGCTGCTCCAGCTCCTTTGCAGCCATGTAAGACTTGGCCGATTGCTCCGCCCGAATCAGGGCTACCTCCCAAGGAGACAGGCCTCAGAAAAGCGCAGAAAACGCAGTATGTATTGTCTTCAGTATCCCAAACACTCCAAGTATGCAGTACCCCAAGTATATGATGCCTCCATTGGCCCCTGAAACCACTCCAATGTAGGCAAATATGGCGGCGCCCATGGAGATTGAACATCCCAACCATGAGTCCATGAGAATGTAGAACATTTGAGCTGCTCCCCCCAATCGTGTTTTCCAGTTCTTGCTGCGGACTCCTCGGGCGGCGAATCCGTCCGCGTGACCGTGACTGCGTCCATCGACCCCACAAACCAGATCGCACACCAAGCGTTGTCACGTAATGACTCTCACAGATGGAACAAGCGAACACGTGCGCAAGTGCCTTTTTCCACAAAGCTGATCACACTTGATCATACCGGAGCTAAATACAAGCTGTTTCTATCCACGAGGGTTCAACAGTTACAGCGAAACCAGCACTTTGAACACCGTGATGTTCCCGGAATCACTCAGAATCGACCGCGTGGACCGGGACCGCCTCCTTACGGGGCGCGGGTGACGAGTGGTTTGGTCTCGCCAACTGATCCATCAACCGGACTGTATGAATTATTCTTCCTTCGTTTTCGGTGTGTCCCACCACCAACGATGTGGCGAGGTCGTTGCTGTTTGGGCCAAGGTGACTGGGCTGAGAAGAGAGCGCACTAAGCTCATCCAAACTGGCACTGCAACTCATACAGACAGTGGTGTCATCGCTACCACAGGTGGTCGACGAACAATCCGACGACACATCCAAATCCTCAGCCAGGCTTGAAATACAGATCACCTGACTCTACATGCCTCTACAATGTTGCAAGTCTCCTGCAGGGAAACACACAAATATTGCAACATCTTCAGTGTCTTCCTCATTGCCCACCCGATCTCCAGCACGCATCTCCATCTACTACTATATAATCACAGATTTCAAGAACATAGCATAGAACAGTGAAGTCTTCTTCAGAAAAGTAAAGGTGTTCAGAAAAGTACAAGTAAAGACATTTCAAAGTCGAAATCTCTAAAAGTCCGGAAAACGACGATTTCATTGGGAGCTCTTTCAGAAAAGAATGTGTATAGTGGGGGGAACCAAAAGACGTTGGTCCATGCCAACGGTGTTCTCGCTTTGACTACCACTCTCCGACCTATGTTACTTCCCAGAGTGTACATTCCTTCCAGGTTATATAGTTACAAACCCAGCTGCAATGGAAAATGATCCTGTCCTGTGAGAAAACACGCCAATCCAAGTGCAAGCCAAAGGCGGTGTCTCGCCCTTTCCATTGCATCATCTTCACCTCTGTCATAACACTGAGCTCCAGTTCCAGCTGTTGCTCCTTGGACAAAACGGACATCCAAATGGCGTGGCAATGGAACCCCAGAGTACCCTTTCAACAAAGTATTATCGTATAAACTAAATATCATATATTACCATATTATTATGTATAGCTTAGCAGGTAAACAAAAAGGCATATGATTAAAAACCATGCCTCTAGTGGACTCGTGGGTCCCTATATTCAATAGTCTCCATACAGGTGAACATGGAAGGAATCATGCCATGAATTTGGATCAACATGTCAATGTCAATACGTAAACCCTCTTGGTGGGCTTCCATCAAGTGGATTTCATAGCCAACAATTTTTGGATTGTGGCAGTTGTTGATGAACACACTGGTAACAGTATGTGTGTACATATTGTTTGAACATAAAGCAGAACATGCTGTTTCTTTGGCAAGTGAGGGTCCATTTCACTTGGCTGTCTCTGTGGCATTTGCTAGGGTTCATCTCTGAATCAGTACAAAGTTTCACCGTTGTGTCATTCAGGATCACTTTAAATGACACACCGTACGTTTTGGACACGGAGGCCACCATGAGGCCGCACACAGTGCACGAAAGCAAGGCCACACATGGAACACGGTGCGGATCAGGCTCAGCACGGTGCCAACACATGTTGCTTTTCCTCCCGAGATCGTGTGCGTGTGGGTCGAGTCTGTTCCCCACCCGATGGTTTCAGATCGTCTGGGGCGATTTCTCGCTGGCGTTCGCCCACGGGGCAGCGCAAGAAACCACGGTGCAGCCTCAATGTTGGTGAAAAACATGTGAGTTCTATCGAGCTAGACATAATTGTTAAACATCTTTTAACCAACAACTATAGTTGGCCTGAAGTATCTGCGTACGTAGCTCCTATGTTAAGAGCCTCTGAACGTCACACAAAAAGGAAAAAAACACAATCATGCCACCTGTCTTGGTGACTCTAAGCATTTCGAAGTCCCTAAAGTTCTCTAAACTCTCTGCATCCTGTTCAAGAAGTCTTATACTTGATCTTATGTTATTCAAGATTGATTGATGGACCAAACATGAACTAGTTACTGTAAGGAGAGCATTTTGCGGGCAGAACAATATGCCGTCTTCAGCCCATCCGGGCTCAAGCCTTCCTACCGAGGCTCAGCGTCCGTCTCGGGCCATGCATCCTCCTGTCTGGCCGAAGAGATGCAGCAAAATGCGGAACAAACACCGGAAAATAGATGTTATGGGGGTTCCTGTTGTGCAAGCACCAGAATCTATGTGTTTTTTTTCCTCACCCACAGTAGGTTTTGATAGGTTTTGCATGCTGCTTTCTCCCCATGCATGGGGCTACCCTGCTCCCTCTGACCTCTTGCACGAGGAGCACGTCCATCTCGAAAAGGTCCTCAATATATCAGCTGAGGTTCTGATGTTGCTGGGTAGTCATCTGACAAGTGAAGGGTAGCTATGCAAGTGATCTGGCTAGTCTCTGAAGAGCTGCAAGTCAAGATGACCACAGAGCAACCAAATGACTACCCGTGGAAGGTCCCAACAAATCTTTCCCGTGGAAGGTCCCAACGCCAAAGCTAAGCAGCTTTCAAATTGACTTCGTGCTACCCCAAAGCCTAGCCTTCATAGACCATGAAAGGAATGGTTGACCTGAGGCTTTGTAATCTAAACTTAATAATATTAAAACACTGGTTCTTTGAGACTCAGACCCCGAGCCAACCGGTGAGCCAACCGGAATGGAAAACAGGGCGAAATCTCGCGCCTTTCTCTGCGGTTCAACGACGAAGCGAAGCGGTTCGCGAAGCGGTTCGCGCGCCCCAAGCAGAACTCAGATGCCCCAAACATACAATGGATGGTTGAAATGGACTAGTATGGTATGGATGGAATAGTAACATACACGAGTAACTGGTGTATGGAATAGTTACATTCATACAATGCACATCACTGATGGATGGTCTGGGATGCTTTAGCAAATGTCCCACTTAGACACCGCGAGAATGTGCCGAACTCTGACAGTAAGGTCCTTACTCAAGACTCTTAAAACGTTTGAAATGATTCAACATTGATCCAAAACACCGTCATCAATCTAGAATAAGATAGGCGCCAGGCGCCAGGAAAAACAATCGTCTGCTTCAACTCCCGTTCAGCCAGGGCACCAAACGATGTTCCTTTCTGGACTGCAACCGGTCAAAGTGATCATAGAAGCGCCGAACACGGTTCACACTGCGCTTGACCGCGGAGCGGCCCACACCACGTCCGTGGCCGCCGTCGATGGCCTCCCGACGGTCCAAACGTGTCTGCAAGCGCTTCCAATGGCCACGCTTCATGGACCAACCACGGAGAGGAATGGCGATGTCGTCCTGCCAGGCGACCAGTGAAACAACCCAAACACTCCATGGAACAGTTACAAACCCTAGGCCTCCAAGTACCTTCTGAGAAGGTGTTTGGGGTGGGTTTGGAGGATCCAAATACCTTCTGAGGAGGTACTTGTGTAGGGAAACATCCCTCCCCCAGGTATGAGCCAAATGCAAGTAACTATTCAACTATTCCATACATGGATGGTGTGGGCATGACCATGACGAACGAGGAGACGACTGAGTCACATGCGGATCTGTGGCGCTTGCGTCTATCATGACCGGGCGTCTATCATCTCTCGTGGTCCGGGCAATGAGAAATGGTCAGGATCGGTGTGCGGACGATATCAACATCGATCTGACCCCGGCAGGATCGCAACTCGCAACGTTTGGATGATCGATATGGTGTGCCTGGAATTGGGTCGCAACTCGCGACGCTCCCATCCTTCCCTCAACCTGGTTCCTCGGCTCCATCAAAGGTGCATATATGTCGGGTTTTCGCGGCTTGAACACCAAACCATCCGACTGGGTGAAAAGGGCAATGTTATCTCTCATCTGGACCGTCTATACTCGATTTTAACAGCTCGTCAACAATGAACCTCCCAGGGATGTTGAAAGCATGGCGGAACATGGCCAAAGTAAGTACCTGTCTAGTATATCTGTCTATTGGCAAATGATGGCAAATTCAGAAGGTCTTTTTGGCCTCGGCTTCAGGCTGACGACGGAAGTGTGGCATGATAAACGTCGTCAATGGGAAATGGCTCCTACTAGTAAGCCCAGTGGGTCAACGCACCAGTTTAACCAGTTCTTTAGTAACGCACCGGTTTAACCGGTGCTTTAGCAAAACGGGAGCTGGAAGCTTGAAAAGGCCGTGAAAAACCCGTGAAAAGGACGTGAAAAACCCGTGAAAACAGGGTGAAAGGCCGTTAAATATACCTGTGAAAATTGTATCTTGAAAGTTGGGAGGTGAAATGCGTCCTTTACGCTAACGCACCAGTTTAACCCGCCCTTTGGACTTGCTGGGAAGGGTATAGAAGGCACCCACAACCCCATGCGACCACCTCACTTGGCCGCAAGGTAGAACCAAAGGCCGCGGTCCTCAGAAATGTCGTAAGGATCCTCCATGGGGCGAGCTGTGAGATGTGCTGAAGATTGGCACTGATCGCGTCTTGAGGATCTGAAACATTCCGAATGAAAACTCGACTCGACTGCGCAAACATGTTCAGAGAATCGAGCGGGAACCAAGCAAACCCTGCGGTTTCAAATAAAGCTGCGTCAAGTCCGAGCGATTGAATCGAACCAAAACCAAGGTGAAGATCAGGTGAAGATCTCTTGAACACACCATACACCGCTCAAACACTGACATCGACCCACCAACCGACCGGTGAATTTTTTCGCGATGTCCTTCAATAAAAGTCGTCACGTTCGTCACGTCATCCTTCGTGCGAAGATCTGGACAAAAGTAACACACTGCACCACCCACTCTGCACAAATCTTTCCCTAAACAGCATCATGGCGCACACACCGTCTCGAACCTCTGTGTTCACAGCCCAGCCGCCTCCCGGAAATGCCTCGCTTCTTCGCGGCCGAACTCCATCTGCTCTCGCCTCCGGACGATGCTCGCGGTCCATCTGCGCGGCTGGAGTTTCTTGGGACCAAAAGCAGATTCTCCTCAGAGCCTTTTGTCTCAGAGTCTGTTTCATTGGGACCAAAACAGAGTCTTGGAGTTTCTTGCACGAGTCAGTGTTTCGATTTGTTGTGCCAGACCATGTTTCAGCGCAAAAGTCTTTCGCTCGCTTCCTCCTCCAAGGGAGCAGAACTGCCGTCAGCAGCAATCTTCTTATTCATGGCTTCCGTGGCCACTGCCCTGAAACACCAACCCTCTTGAAATGAATGTGTACAATAGTGGGAAATAGACCAGCAAAATGAGTATACAGCACCTTTCCCTTCGGTGCTAGTAAAACTATACCATAGATCCGTCCTGGGGTAAATACAAAGAACAAACAAACACGAACATCGCTCCCTACAGTTATATTATGATTCCTTGACGCGCCTTCCGCTACTCCTGGATTGCTCCAAAGTCGGACGTCCCATCAATGCTACGAGCGGCTCATCCACACTGCCAGCCGTGTTTTCGGCACCCTGGTAAAGACGGTGAGGGAGTTGGCCCAGCGCAATTACTGAGCATGGTTCATGCGATTAACAGTCTATAGGCAAAATGCAACCCTAGGATTTCAAGAACTATGGATTACGATCTACATCTTCCGAACAATCCTTCTTCTAAAGAGGAGTTAGCACTGCGAAAGGACCAAAGTCAACAGCACGGATTGGTCAATTAGTACCAGGACCCACTTGTGGTGCTGTTTCATGGACAGGTCTCTTGCTGAGGTTCATGAACCCCACCAGAATTTGCAAGGTTCCAATTAGAGAGCGGTTAAAACTTCAATTACACTCCCTAGAACTCACGTCGGTTACGTGGGTTACGGTATGGCCTTGAAAGGATGAACATGGATGACCATGATGGTCCACGCTCATGAGTACTTCCAGGGAGTGTATTGACTTATAGAAGTGGGGCTTCAACTGGCTCTGCTTTGAGGCCGCTCTATGAAGGAGCCTCCGAGTTCAAGTCGATGGCTGATCACTATCGGGTCTCCTCTCATGACAAGACTTTTGTATCATATGTATAGTCCTGTATATATATAACTTATAGATACAACTTACATGTCCTCAGCTGAAACTCCTAAATATCCTTTTGATGGACTATTCCCTGCCTCGTCTGTTCTATAATGAATATGAGATGCTCCGAATTTCACGACTTCTGCTTCTCAACTCAGGAACCATGAAACGAAACCAATCCCTTTCAACAAGCTCGTCAGCTGCAACCCATCCGCAGCCGGGGTGTGTCTCTCTGTCGATCTGGCCTGCCGCATATAGCCACGGAACTCGGGGGATCGCTGGTAGTCCACCGCCTCCTAGGCTTCAACAAAGCATCCAGCTGATCACGATGAATAAAGAGTAATTTAAAACCCATGTAACCTAATACCTGATTGATTCACTCAGCAAGCAGGCACACCCCTGTTGTTTTAAAACGACCTTGGATGAACAACTCTTTTCAATGGTGAGCAGTGTGGTCGTGGTAGATGAGTCCAAAAGTGTTCTCATATTGGAATCTGTAGGCATCTGTAGCCCTCACATGGCTTCACGACCGCGGCTGGCCATCCTGGTACAGTCTTTGAACCTTGAGATCTTGCTCACTGCTCAGATGTGATGCCTCCGTTGATCGGTGGCGGTCTTCCAAAGCAAAGAGGGCTTTGGGGCCACAGGGTTCAGCGCCCGCGCCTTCGCCTGGGCAGGCTGGGCGAAGAATTGCTGGGCACTCTTCAGCAGCTCCTGAAGCCGAGCGAAGGCATTCGGGCTGGGCCTAGAGGGTTTGAAGCAAAGCGAGGTCGGACTTTTCACTTGGTGAGGAATTGGTGAGGAATGGGCGCAGAATTGTCTTGGCCTCCAAAAATGTAGGAATTGGTGAGGATGGCGGTTTCTTTTCCAATGCTGAAGATGAAAAGACACGGAGGTCGATCCATTGTGAGCCAGCAACACCGAGCTGGACCCGGAGTCGTGATCTTGGTTCGCCGGACCTTCCACCCTGTTCATGTCTGTCTCAAGGCGAACAAATCGACCAACTATTGTATCATAGTTTGGCGGAACCGGTTCAGGGGGGTGCTTTCTTGAAAAGGCAGTAATTAGCTATGTCTACGCCTGCTTCTGCTAGATTGGACACATGATTTCTAGTGGTTAAACTGTACGTAATGGACATCTATGTTTTGGTGGTTGACACATTCTGACCGCTTTTCACCGCAGTTTTGGAAGCAGGGTGAACAGTGGGAATTCATGGTGAACATGCGCATATCAGGTGATGTCGAGTGCTCATGAACTACCAGCTGTATTCGGGATTCACATCTCTTCTGAGAAGGTTTGTGCAAACTAAAGCCACCCATAACAACCCCAAGCACCTGAGGACGACGTTTGGGAGAATGCGGATGCCTGATCAGGCAAGTTTTGGTTCATAAATCTGAGAAATTCTGAGAACCTCTCCTCATGCAAGGAGCACAGCGTTGGAGGCAAACCCGTGAGCAAAAAGCAACCAGCACCTCCGCTGCGGGCGAGTATGAGTTTGTGGAATGAGTGTTTGCTTTGAGGGGGTCTGTCCAATGAAATCGCGGTTCTATGTGTTCAGTGGATGCCCACATTGGCTGGATGGCCCCCAATTGATTTCCACCATCGTCACCAATGAACCACTTGATGTATAATTTAGGCAAAGTAACCTGTATCTGTATCTTCTACGATGTGTGTGCTGTGGTGAGGATTCCATGGGTATTGAGGAGACAAGAATCAACTGCCGATATCCTCCAAAAGAAAAGCAGGGTAGCACATTAACGGCGCCCTCAAGTTTCCTCTTTCATGGCCTTGCATGTCTAACCATCAAATCAAACACAATGGAGGCACAGGAGACATTGGGCTTGGGTTTGTCTTTATGATATGTCGTGTTTGTCAATCCTTTTGATGTGCACCATATTGAGGTTTCAGTGTACCCAAGGTCATCGGTCATCGGCTGGTTGATTTCAGCGTCCCACCCTCCACGCCTCCATCACCCACGCGGCAAGCATTCCCTGGAGGCCGGGGAGGCTGCGTTACCACACATGGACTGTGACGATGTTGCCCCTATATAGGAACCTCCCACACCAACTGAGCTACGACCAAAACCCAAATTGTATGGTGACGGAGGGGGTGGGAACTTTGGTGTGCAAACTGAGCTCCTGGCTCGAGGGATGCTTGACCCAAAAACTCGAGTCCAGGCTCGGAGTCGACTGTGGACTCCTATAGAGGTCGGATCTCTTCAAAGGACAAAACACCTCAAGGACTCCCGATACAACATGTCCGCCCCCCCACACATGCTTTGTAACATCTGCGTACAAGCCTGTTTGCACCCGCTGAGTTTTTTCTCAAGCCTAGCCATTTCGCAGGTGAAGGGGCCGAGCCTAATTGCCCGGCAAAGCTCTCCAGGTCAGAGTAGAGTTGCCGGTGCAACAGCATGGGCCTTGGCATGAGCAGCTTGGCATGTGCTTTTCTCTGATTGTACTGAGTAGCAACCAATTCATTTGTTTGGGTGTAGCCAACTCTCTTGTTGGGGTGTTGCCGCAGCATGCTTGGCAAAATGTGTATGGAGTCAGTATTTGAGAGCAGGAAACAACGTCCAAACTTGAGGGTGTACCATGGTCTAGCATGCCAGCATCCTTCAGAAGGCGCTGATTTCCTCGCAAAGGGGCACGGTGATTTCCTGGTCTTGGCTGGTCACAGGTCCCATGGTTTTCTCGAGCCGCGCCTGGAAGGAATGCAGTTTGTTCCAAGGTGCCAAGTTCCTTTGTCAGCCAGCCTTGCAAGGCTCGGTGGTCACACCATCCCCCTTGCCAAAACCCCTTCCATCCAATCTGCCATCCACCTGGACACCTGGCCGACTGGTCGGCTCCGAGTGTCCAACACGGCCTTGGTCCAGGTGTCCTACGGCCTGGATCGGCATGGTATATAACAATTCCACCGCATTGCCCAACTGGAAGTAAAAGGATTCCAGGCCAAAAAACTATTGATCTTCCGATCAGGTGAAGCGGGGAGCTTCCTTGGACCCTCTTTGGCCTTCGCAACCTTCGGAGATGCTTCATCAGGGATGTTGGCGAAAACCAAGTGAGTTCCCACATGATCAACCCGTTCGCCGATTTCACCATGCGCCTTGCTTGAAAACCAGAGGCCCCCGCAAGGCACCAGTGCTATGGCACCTAGGTCTTCCAAGGTCTCCGATGCTGAGACCATATATCAAGATTTTTGGAATGAGACTCCGCAACCAAAACAGACTCCAAGAAAAACGGGTTTGATGTTCTGTGAGCATCACTTTGCCGATGGCTTACAGGAGAACGACAGGTTTCATCGGCTCGCCCTTGAAGTTCCACCGCAGCTAAGCAAGCAATTGTTACCGGCTCACAAACAACAGCAGCAATGACCAAAACTGCCTGGTCTGTTGCTGCATACATCCGGGTGTCCAGCAAGACAAACTCAAAAAAGGGCATGAGCAAACCTTAGTTAGCCTTCGGCCTTTGATCTCCAGCCTTGATCTCCAGAGCCAAGCTTGAAAGCTGTATACAGTGTGGTTTGCATCCCAAGGCCCCAGGACAGCCCAGCATAGCCCCAAACAGCCCTACATAGCCAAATTGCTGCACCATTCTCCCAGCTTCAATTAGAGAGTCTTACGATTGTGACTGATCAAACCACCCAGAGCCAAACCACCAAAGGCCAAGGGACCTTCTCCATACAAAGCGACCTCCTGGCATGCTGACGTGGAAGAAGCTCTGACGCGACACATCGTGAAACCATCAGGGCCACTACGAAGAACACGGCCACTCGGCCACTCTCATGACTGATTGAACAACATGTTTTGAACAAAAATATATAACGCAAATAAACAAAGCACATAGGACTGCACCTGATGTCACATCAAAATACACTACTAGTACAATCCTATAGACGTCTATCGAATCACATCAGTTGCAAGCACCTCATGTGGTCCAGTCAACTGCGCAGAGTTTTGTCATTCTGTCCCCTGTTTTTTCGTGCCGGGCAAAGCATGGCCAAGCCGTCGATTTTGCGAAGTGGCAACCAGGGCCTTATGCAGCTGCATAGCCAAAGAACAACACCATTTATACTTCAGCCAAACTGGCTTGTAGATAAGGTCCCAACTCAAGAAGTCAACAAATTCACAAGCGCTTGTCAGAATCATCTGTCACACCGCTCCCCGACATGCTAGAGAGAGGATCATCCCAAAAAAGAAACAGCGGCAGTGCCGTTGGACAAGGTATCAAGGACGCCACCAGTACCTATAGAAGCTACACACGCAGGAGGCCATCGCAAGTAGGTTGGAGGCCATCGCTACGAACGGAGCAAGGACGCCACCAGCACACCTGGACTCAACCGATCGCCGTCCCCTCCCCTCCCCGAGAAACAGCGCGCAGGCCTCTGTGGAGACCCTGCAAAGCACTCGGGGGATCGAGGCGGAGACCCGAACTTGGAGGGGTTGAGTTCCAAGATATGCCTTTAAATATATATATATATATAGCAAGTGCATCACCTTCTAAGAAGTGCATCACTACATAGTAGCGAACCTTTTTACGTATTGGGCGTTTCTTCATGCCACATCGCAGAAGTGTGCATACATGTGCATTTATATATACCCTAGACTTCCAAGACCATTAAACAAATGGTTGACCTGGTGTTTGTAGTGTAAAATCCTTAGTTGATTCGGTAAAGCCTATTAAATTTATTATTGGTGGTTGGACACATAGGGTATAGGTGTCCAATCAGTATGCAAAATGTATGATCGAACATCTTGGCCCCCCCAAAAAACACTCATTTGATCAGTGTGCCACTGGCTTGATTGCAATTCCCTTGCCCAACGACATTCCTCGACATCTCGGGCGGACCCAGATTCCATTGGGCCTCGATCCGCGCGACTCGGAACATGGCGTTTCGAGGGGGGGCGGTCAGCAAGCGCCGCGACGGGGTCAGAGTCAGCGACGTGGAGTTTGGACCAAAGAAGACCAGTCAATTCTCGTTGTGTTTTGTTCTTGTCTTGAGAAAAAGAGGGTTCCAACTTCTGTTCTGTTGACTCTCTGGGGTTTTAAATCTGGGTGTGTTTCACATTTTGTTCAGTACCCATGCAGTACTTCGTACTCAGAAGCTCTTAGAATGGGTAGTGAAATTAGATGCATGGGTACTTTGAATACTTCTTTGATTCTTAGCTTGATTGGTTTTGACTCTCGTATTCTTTATAGAAGCTCTTTTGACACTCCTCTCTGTCATGCTTTTGCTTTTTGTTTGTTGTTCTTTTTTTCGCATCTCCCACAATCAAAAGGATCCGTTTCAGAAATGGCGGCCCTCTTTCAGAGGTCTCAGGTTCAAGATGACGCTGAGTTCAACTTGGGACAGCTGATGTCGTAGTCAGAGCAGCCAACTTCCCTGGAGGGAAGTGGCGATGAGCCAAGAAACGGCTCTAATGGAATGGTGGATCTCTCAATAGCTCTGGTGTCATTCCCTACTTCACCACTTCATCAGGTGCCCTGGGGCTGCCGCAGTGGAATCCACCAATCAAGCTCAACAAAACTGGGTTCCCTTGTTTGATCACATGGTATCTGGGCATGGCTCGTGATAGTCGTTTGAAGAGCAAATGCCACCTTATTGTAGCACATCGGGGGCACACAACCAAAACGTTTGGAAAGCTACAGAAAGTGGGCAAAGAAAAGTAGATCAGTGATCACACCCCTGAAAGCCTGAACGCCCTGACCCCTTGAAAGCCTGAACGCGGACTTCCGGATAGCTCCTCTACACACCAGCTAAAGTGGTCATTTGTGTTGGGGGTGAAAGCCTGCCATCCTCCAGTTAAGCTCTAGATTCTTTCACTAGATTCGATTGGCGGAACCACTCACTCCCGCCCGGACACCGCGGAAGGACCGTGCGGTCTGTCCGGCGTCTTTTCCGGCGCGTGTTCCGCGAAGCGTCAGAGGCGCATTGCGTCCAGGACTGCAGGTGGGTCACCGATCGATGTGTCACCGATCTCATGCAAAGACGGATGACATTGGGGTCATAAATGGAGTAGATGTGTGTAGATAAACTATTCCAGTCCCGTGGAGTATCTGCGAACAGTGACTTGCAGCATGCTATTAAGCAACCTCAAGTTGCCCCTTTGCCAACTATAGGTACTAGGTCTGCTGTGGAAAACACAATGTTGCCTGGCGTCAGAAGTTAGAAGCGTCATATCGCCGCGGAACAGTTTCTTCAGAATCGTGCGTCATAGCCCAACCCAACCTCCCTCAATCTTGTGAGGTACCCCATGAACATTGGCATCCATAGTAAAGAAATACTCTTCAAGGACATCTAGATAGTTTCCCTATCATCCGTCCCGGTCCTTGAAGATGACGGGCCACACAAATCAATCTACTGCAAAGTCTTTCTTTCTGTCTATCAGCACTATTTACCAGTCGGAAATAGCAGCAATCAGCAAACCCTGTCATGTAGAAATTTAATGCTATATCATCCGAGAAAACACCGTGATCATAATGTTTCCATATCACTACATCACCCACTGATGGTGATGGAACAAGAACATGGGAACCGGGAACTCCTGCCCAACAGGGGGTTGTGTCATGAGTCATGATGGTGTGTTCCTCCGACTCACTTGTGGAGCATCTTTTGGAGGGTTCGAGCAGCGAATGGAGTCCGAGTCCAAAACAAGGTTTGCATCATCTTACCCAAAAAAGCAAGTTTCGTATAGATATGGATAGATTAGGTGGACATGACCTTAAACCAATCGGTGGAGTTTGTATACCTCCATCCGACCCATCTGACAAACGTCCCCCATCCAGTCGACCTCGCAGTGAACCCGCCTGATCATCCCAGCCAACGGGTCCGCGCCTGCGAGCGGTTTCCCCAGCGGAAACGGTACCGGTCCGGACGGTGGTGTGAGGTGTCTTGACGTCTTCCATATGTCTTCCATACATCTTAGATCATCTTTGAGTTCGGGGGTCCCTTTTGGGGTCATCTCCTTGCGTTTCTCCTGCCCCCCCGCCCCCGAGCCCCAAGCACCTGGTGCCCAGGGGTCGCTCTTTTTGTGGCGGACACACTGGGGGTCGGCAGATCACGTCAAGCTCTTCACTTCGACAAAAGCTCCCCCGCTAAAAAGAAAACACACAACAACATGTAAATGTATTGTAGAGTGGATGTGTCTTGAAATAGACCCTGCACCACGCCAGGCCTATTCATGTTTAATGCTTTGAAATGTTGCTGGACCCTGTCGACACTGAATGGTTCAAGAAACCACCTAAGCCTAAGCGTACCTGGATCAAATGCGAACAGAACAAATCTGCTTGAATATCTTCATACACCGCTGAACATGGGGCCCATCCGTGATGAAAACCGATCAACCTCTCAGATCTGCTTCTTACTGACCCCACCAATTGCCGATTGCTTCAACGGCGCGCGGGGCAACGCACCTGGCTGTGGTGGCTCTTCACACAATGTGTCAAACGGTTGGCCCTCGCAAAGCAGTGCGTGAGCCTGGCAGGCCCGATAAGATCGGCCACACTCCAGGGGCGTCCTGGGGGGTCATCCTGGTGTACGAAGCACCAAGTGCATTCCTGGTGTGAACGAATTCAGTCAGGATTCAGTGTCCAACCTCTGGAAGTTGGATGGCTTTCCCAAGACAAGGACACCAAAGGGCCATGTTTGGGCATTTGAAAGGGAGATAGGTGCCCCCGTTTTCCGTACCTGTGACAGGTGACACTTTCTGATGAATGAACCTGCACCATGGCCTGGTAAAACAGGGATGAGTCCTCCAAAGCCTCTCTTTCCTTTGATCCTTCCCTCAATGAACTGGTATTTCTGACCAGATTCCAGCCGCATGTTTTTAAGCCACGTGCCATTGGGTTCCGACTGCGAGGAAGGAACACCCCCAGACCGGGAGAGGGTCTGTCGACAGGTATAGCCATCTGGTGAACCCCAGATCGAATTGTACCCAAGAAGTACCAGAAGCTTGTGACCCTGTGACCTTGCCTACACATGCCTACACTTCTTGACATCATCATGGTTACGTGGCGTTCACCAATTCGTCATCCTTTCGAGGCCGTAAAATACATCCGCGGCCAGGCCCGTTGGCCGGAGCTTCAAGGAGTGGGACTTGTTTTGCCAAGTCTTCAGCTTGGGATTTGCGGCGGCCAATCTGTGAGTGATCATGGTTTCGGCATATCTAATGTCCACCTCTGATTAATCAGTAGGGGGGCCCCCCCCCTCCCCCCTGAAAGACCTTAAATAGATATAAAGACTGTGTTCAACTGTTTAGTATTGGTAGATATTTTTCCTTTAGTATAAGAATCTATAAAGGAAAGGAATAGAAGAAAGGAATCCATTGAGGACCCATTGATTCAGCAGGAATCCTCACCAGGATTAGCCAGCAGGAATCCTCACCAGGATCAGGGGTCCTTAGCTGTATTTAGGGTCAATCTTTATTTTGTACTTGGGC